>JAHDVE020006251.1:0-36165 GCA_022606495.2 Halesus radiatus
GTTTATTTATTACATTACGTAGATACATTTATATAACATAATAGAAAGTACATAATATATAACAATTGAGAATGTTTAAGCAAATGAAAATAATCACAATGTGTGCAAGTGTTATTATGTCTTGTCAAGTCGGTATTAGTTGCTAGCTAAGCAGATTGGCTGTTCTATGAAACCAAATACTCTAATTATGCGTGGCGTAAAATTCTATAATTATTGTCAATATTTTGAGGGAGACATTTTTTATCTGCTGTGAATCCGTATGTGCCTCTTTAAATGCCAACTTTGTGAGCACACGTATGTGCACTCGGAATACGAAAACGGTTTTTCTCCACCGTGAGTAAGCATGTGAATCTTTAAATATGACCTTTTTGAGCAAACGTTGTTGCTGTCAGAGCAAGCGAATGGTTTTTCTCCACCGTTATGTGTCCCTTTAAAAGAAGCTTTTGGGAGCCAACCTCGCAGATAGAACACAAGAACGGCTTTTCTTTACCGTGCGTAAATATGTGCTTCCGCAATTCAGACTTTTGGTAACAAGAATAAGTACAGTCGGAACACGAGAATGGTTTTTCGCCACCGTGAATCAACACAAGTTTCTTTAAATTCGACTTTGTCGAACAAGGGACCGAGCAGTCAAAACACGAGAATGGTTTTATTCTACTGTGAATCAGCACGTTCTTTTTTAAATGCGAACTTTGTGAGAACACGTAGTTACAGGCGGAAACACTTTAACGGCTTTTTACCGACATGAGTCTTCAAATGTGACCCTTCCATTACATTCAAACACGATAATGGTTTTTTTCATCTTTGGTTAATTTTATGATTCCTTAAATGCGACTTTCGGTAGCAAGAAGAGTAACAGTCGATACACGAGAATGGTTTTTCTTCACTGTGAGTTGCCATGTGCTCCGTTAAAGATGATTTTTGGTAGGAAGAATTGTTCCAGTTGGAACACGAGATTGGTTTATCTCCACTCATGCTGCCTTAAATATGTTTTTCGGAAACAAGAATAGTCGCAATCGGAACACTTGAATGGTTTCGAAGGCAAAATAGGCGGTTCGCCATGCTTCTTAAGTGGTGTGATTCTGTGAATAAAGAGAGAAAAATCATAACATTTCAAATATATGTCAGAGTTGTTGTATCAAGAAAACCGTTTGATCATTTGACCTAAAACTGTGAAACATTGGGTCGCCAAAATGTAACATCTCCTGCTATTGTTCGACTTTATCTCAGTATTCGTGGGTGAACTGATGGATGAAGAGCGGGAAGATTTGGATATAAAGCATGATACTGGAAATAAAACCCTATTCACATTTAAACATAGTATTTATTGGCTCTAAAAAACCCCGACAACATTTTAGAGAAAAGATAAGATTAGAGAGGAGTATTAATTCAAAATTAAACGGTTTAAATGATAAATGATGGCTCTTGTGGACAGATTCTTCTCCTCAGCATCAGGCAAGGCCGCTCCAGTCCTGATGTTCACCGATTCCCACGATCATCTTCAGCGAAGTCTATGACGATACTTCGAAAGCGCCATCCGCTGCAGCATCTCCCGTGGGGTTCAGTCAATAATATGTGAGGATGCTACCTTAGGTCCTGTTTGGTCGTCGATATAGCTACCGACTCTCGTGTCCGTTCATCCTCGGCAGGGATTTTCTCTAACGCACCAGGCACGTGCGGTTGGGGTTGATAACCTTACAATTTGGCCATCAGTAAACTAAAAACATGCACACTTCGGGTAGATTGGGTAGATGCACACCGGCATCAAACAGAAAAGAAAAACTAACACATAATCACTCCCTTCAATCACGTCGAGCTCCATGGCCCGTGTGAGGTTATATCTGACGCCATCTTGTCTTCGTTCTCTTCCGTCGGATGTCTCCCATAGACATTTCCTCAAATCTCTTCCGTAGACAATAGAAGTGATGCCTTTATAAGCGGGATCAGTATTTACGTTACAACTGTTCTAGTTAATTAAAAACAATCACAATAACTACACTACTTATAATTAATACGTTTTCCCGCAGAAAAACGTCAACTGCTATTTGAAAAACAAATTTTTATCTATCATGATAATCAATTAATCGCAAAGCCACATAAAAATTCACAAACACATGGAAAACATCGATGGTGATCCTCATAGGAGAGTAATCAATACAAATAAAAAGTGCGGATTTTCAACTATCGACACCTACGTTAATAAAATAGAGTAAGTACCTGCAAGAAAGAGTAATAAAAATGACAATTATTGACTTTATAGTAAAACAAAAAAAATGTATTGGATAAGGAGCAATCAAGATTAGGTACTCATTTTTATGTTTTAGTAAACAAAACAGGCATTTTGAACTAACAAACGTAAATGCCCAAAAAATAATAACAATGATTTGGTACGGAATATACACTGGCTATCAACGCAATTGTTAACAATGAATTAATTGTTAATTGTGATAAAAGGGATACACAAAAATAAGTTCAACCCATTACGATTACATTGTAAACACGGATTCCGTACCAACAACTTCGTTATACATGTATATGTACTTTTGAAATGTGTTTTCCTCACCAGCCATAGAATTACTCCTGTCGGAGTATTCCATGCACACCTTCTTTATATCCGGCATTTCTATGTCTATATCTGTATCCGGCATTTCGTCTCCGGCTTCTTCTCCAGTCCCTGGTTCCACCTTGAAGGTGACCCTATTTTGGTTAGGGATGTCCATGGCACTTCTAGAAGAGAATTGTGAAGCTTACAATAACTCACAATGACTTGCAACAGACTTTTTCAATAAGTGACAATTGGTATACCTTACGTCAAACTAAACTTTTCAATACTGGGGTTTAAGTTGAATATTTTGCGTTAGCTAATGTAAGTTAAATCGGCCTTAAATAACACATTTTACCAGATTGGTAGTACGTATCGCGCTAACAGGCTAAAGTTTGCGTTTGCGTTAAGAAATAAATCCGTAACGCAAACGCTAGAGATGACGCTGTGTTTACGAATATTGAAAATGTGTTATTTATGGCCGATTTAACTTGCGTTAGCTGATGCAAAAGATATACACTAGACCCTCTGATAAATAATAACAAAAAATAGTAATTTTTTCTCCAGCCCCGTTTAGTGACTGAAATCAGCTCAAAGGCACGTAACGTCTTGTTGAAGTTTGCAGCCTCTTTTATATAGATATTAATATAATTGTTTTTTAAACCCCGACGACCTTCTCATTAAATTAAAACAACGCGATATCCAAATGGCAAAATCGTTGGAATGAATCTAGTAAATCAAAGGGTAATCGTTTTTTAAAATACAGTAAATTGTACTGGTCTCATTAGCTTAGTTGGTTAAGCGGTTACTCCGGATAGGTAGAGGTCCTGGGTTCGAGTCCCAGATGCGACTGAAATCTTTTTAATTTCTGTTGTTTTTCGGTTTCGTGGTTCATTTGGGATGTGTTAATATTATCTTCTTCGATGATTGAATAATAAAAGTTGTTTTGTTTCAGATGTATCAACAACTGCGTGACAATGGCATCGGACGGATTGAAGGCGCCGGCGGAGGACACAATATTGTTCCTGTGGCAGTTGAGCAGAGAATCCTCAACTTGATCAGCGAAGATCCTACGCTGATAGGACACAGGGAACACATGGCGGTATGGAGACTTCTGAAGAAGCACGGGCTCAAACCTTTCCACTACAGGCGCTGCCAAGGCCTCCTGGAGAATGATAACTTTTCCAGAGTCGTATACTGCAGAATAATGCTGCATAATGTCATGAGGAATGCAGACTTCATGAAAAACATATTGTTTACCGATGAAGCACAGTTCACTAAAACAGGAGTGCTAAATGTGCACAACTTGCACCATTGGGCTGAACAAAACCCCAAGCTTGTTCGGGAGTCATCGAGCCAGGACAGATTTTCCATCAACATGTGGGCAGGAATCCTAGGAAATCAAATACTCGGTCCAATCGAGTTGCCCCCCAGACTAAATGGACCGATGTATTTGGAGTTCCTACAAGAGCAACTGGGCGAGATTCTGGAAGATGTGAATCTCGAATCACTACGGAGAATGTGGTTCCAGCATGATGGATCCCCACCACACTACACTATTGCCGTGTGGAACTACTTGTACGTCGAGTTTCCTGGTCGTTGGATAGGCCGTGGAAATTCGACCATTTCCTGGCCACCGAGATCCCCCGACCTGACCCCCCTGGATTACTACGTGTGGGGGGCTCTCAAGGAAAAAGTGTATGCTAAGCCAATCGCCTCAAGAGAGCAACTGCTCGAAGGAGTGATGGGGGCCGCTGCAGAAATGAAAGTAAATCCTGCAAACTTAAATATTCAAAATATAACAAGGCTGCACGCTTGCATTGAAAATAATGGCAGTCATTTCGAACAAATGCTCTAATAAAAAATATTACATAACCTACATGTCCGCATTTTCATTTATTATATATTTGGTAAAATTCTCACAATGTCATTCATATCAATGCACTTTGTACGTCAAAGGCATTTCTACCCTTTACGCCGGTCTACTGAAATGGCGGGAAAGGCCATTATCCTATAATTTTATATGAATAGTATACATCAATCTTTTTGTAAGGGTCCAATGGTATGTGTAAAAAAACAGCTGTTATTAGCAAGTGTGTCGAAAAGCGTCTTCGCTCTTTCCTACACACTAAATAGTAATAGTTAAAAATGAAACGAATGCTGCCGCTGAACGAGCTGAAAAGCGCGCCAATACGTAAGAACATTATTCAACGAACTGGAATAACATGTTGCCAGATGGGTTTTTTAATCGCTTTAATTTGATATAAAAAAATAATTAATTCCATTACACGTAAAAATTATTAAAATATTTCCAAGTATTATTGAATACAATATTGCAGTACAGTACTTTGAACCTTCACAATAAATTTATATGATTTATTGATTTTAAGTTTAGTTTGTAGAATTCCATTTCAATTTTAAGAAATTTATTATTTTTAACAGTATTATTATTAAATCTATAAAAAACAGTTTATTTATAAACAATTTCTGCTAGTTGTAATTATTATTACGCGTGACAGCTGTTTCGCCCTCTGATGGCATTATCAAACTGTGTCAAATGTTTATTTATATTAAATAATGACTGTAATCACCATAAGGTTATTATTTAATTTAAATTATAATGTCACATTACAAAGTAAATGTTTCATAAAACAAATTAAATAATTCTATTTTTATTATTCTATGGCTTTATTGATTTCCTAATAAATTGTCGTAACTTATTATTTGCTAATCCCTATTAGCTTCCCCAATTATTGCATTGTTTAAAATTTCACTTAATGTCGTTGGTATTTCCAACTGATGACTGAGGGGTTTATTTCCCTGCATAATTAAGTATTGTGGTGTCTAATTATCAGGCATTTCATTACATTACTAATGTGGTGGGTTTTAATTAAATCAATATTTCTACGAATATTGTGACCATTCCATCGGTAATGCGTTATCGTAGTCACGTCGGTAAACCCAATTTGTAAAATTGTTATACTTACTTATTCTGAGCACTTGCTTTCAATTGAAATTTTTTCGCAAATTCAACGGAGTGGAGTTCGTGAGTAAACGCATTAATTTAAAAGAGGAACATACATTTGATTATTATTTTTAATATCGATATTTGTATCTCACAATAACAGCTACCAAAATCCGAAATACGAGTACCTACACAATTATTATGTTGAATTGGGGTAAGTTGTATAGCTAAGGGAAGGAGTGGAAGGTGAGGAAGTACCTGGCTATTCAGATCTGGTCACCAAATACGGCTAGTCATTTCAAGCAACATTTCAATTCTGAATTATGATCTTTCACCAGGGCGAGAGTATCTTCCACTGAACGATGAAAGGAGTTATAATATAATTATAAGTCGGGAATGGATGACATGGCAAAATCGTGTGAATCAAATAGGTGCCTTCGTGAGTCGGGCCATGTCAAAATGCAGAATAAAAAAGGGTGTGTACGAGCCTGCTGCGAAATGGCGTATGGTTAAGAATATATATTTTTAATTATAGTGGTAATTTTATGTCGAGTTTTTAACAAAATTACGAAGTTTTAAACAAAATAAAATTTAATAATTATTACGTAAATACCTTAGCAATCTGGCAGCATTAATTCACCCATGCATTCTTGACGTGTTCGCCTTTGTGTGTGTGAGTGCCCATTCCGTCAGGAATCGGTATTTATTAATAGAAACGCGTGTTGAGTTGCGACGTTGCTTTCACACTTTGACAAAGGATAAAACAGTGGTGGCATATGGTGAAAATATGAATAATAATTTTTTATTAAAAAAAAAATGTTACCGGACAGAAAAGTGGCCATAACATTTTTTACTCCAAATATGCTCAGAATCACTGGTTAAAGTTTGTCGGGTACGTGCCGATACACCCTGTATATTACACAATCAAATTATTATATAATTAAACAAATAACAGTATATGTTATATATTACACAATCAAATTATTATATAATTAAATCAATAACAGTTTATCGTATATATTATACAATCAAATTATTACATAATTAAATCAACAATGGTATATGGTATATAATATAAAATCAAATTAATGTATAATTAAATCAATAACAGTATATGGTATATATTATGAAAACAATTATTATATAATTAAATCAGTAACAGTATATGGTATATATTATACAATCAAATTATTATATAATTGAATCAATAACAGTATGTGGTATATATTATACAATCAAATTATTATATAATAACTAACTAACTAACTAACCATCACGCCGTTTCACTGCAGGGGTAGGCAGAGAGGACGGACCGCCAAACAACTCGATTTTGGCGTAGATATTATATAATTAAATTAATAAAAAAAGTCTTTTTGTGATGTGTATGAATGATGTACCTACCAATCTGTATAATGTAAGATATAAAGAGAAAACAAATAAACGGGCGCCGCCTAACTGCAAAACTTCAACTGACTCCATAGAAGTTGTGATAGTTGATTTTTTTTTTAATTTCTCCGATCTAGCATCTTTCAAAATCCTTAACAGCTAAATCAAGGAACTAAAAGGCGAAGTGTCAGAGTATAAAAATTCCATCGACTTCAATAACTCAAAGAGCGAATAAGCGCAAAGGATTTAAATCAACCCGCCGTCGAAAGAAACGAACACCAAACCAGATATAATTTAAAAAAAAACCTTCCCCTTTGAGCCGCGGGCCCTGCAAAGGAAAAAACGCCACCAATTCACATAAAAATCATAATAAAATATTTGTGCAAAAAAACTGTACGTCGCCTCCCGTACTCAATTTCAAATAAGAGGACCTAAAGAAAATTGGTTGATTCCATGTGTTTCCTTTTCGAACCATCATATTTTCTCAAAAACTAATCTCCCTGCATACCTCCTCCTTCCCACTACCTACCAGTATTACACTCCCCTTCCCTCCCCGACTTTACTCGTCCCAAAAATTATCTAAACAACACTTATCCCTATGGTATTATGAGATTGGATGGGGAGGGGCCTATAAAGCCACACTAAAACCGATAATTACAATTAAAAAATAATCATTAAAGCATCATTAAAAAACCGTACTCTACAAATATTTTGTGAATTTAATGCAAAATCTATTACAGAATTATATAAAAGAAACGCCTATCATCAAATTAACAAAGAATTTTTCATTAATAAAATTCACTCCAATAGATTCAAAACAAATGGTTTTATAGCCATCCCAATGCTAAGAACGCGATTTAAACTCGCGATTTCACGGAAAAATCAGGTAACCCTCATCAACCAAGATTTTAATAGCTTAATGTAGATGAATGTATCAAAGATTCAATGGAAAAAGGGAAGTCGTAAATATTGTTTAGAATTTCATGCTTCATGGTATTTTATTATGTCTTACTCCTAAGAAAGAAGGCGTATACGATTTATCTGCTATGTCAGTTAGGACAGCGAGCCTTGATTAACAATAGGGAGGTATCTGATTTTATGACAAAAATCGACCGTCCTTAATCCACACGTATTTTTAATGTTTGTCTGTAGTTATACGGCGTGTTGAAGCAGGGGGATCTTTATTTTCTCTTATCAGATGTTCACATACGATACCGGCGATATTGGTTGAAGTTCCACATGAGAAGAGTTAAGTTTATTCGATAGGTTGGTTTTATTAAATGTCTGGACCTTGTACTCTGTAATTTTAGAACATTTTTTTAAACTTTACTAAGTTTGTATTTTTTACAGGTTCTCTGTTGACGATTAAAACGTGTTTTTCATCGACAGATTCTCGAACAGTCGAATACACTTTTTTTTAAATCCAGCGTTTTTACTCGGACCAAGTATTTCTTTTCGCTATGAGTCAGCATGTGACTTGTCAGATTTCCCCATCGAGAATATGTATACCGACAGTAGGAACATGAAAAGTTTTTCTCCACTGTGAGACAGCATGTGATTAAAAAAAAATGGTTCCGCAGAAATTAAATCGTTTCGGTCGGAAAACGAAAAGGGTTTCTGTCCACTGTGGACGAGTATGTGACTTTTTACATTTCATTTAATAGAATATGTGTATTAAATAGCAGGAACATTAGAATGGTTGTTTACAACTATGAGTCAGCATGTGACGTTTTAGATTTCCTTTAACGGAACATGTATATTTACAGTCGGAACATGAAAAAGGTTTATGTCCACTGTGAGTCAGCATGTGACTTTTGAGACTCATTTTTCTGGAACAAGAATACGGGCATTCGGAACATGAAAAGGGTTTATCTCCACTGTGAGTCAGCATGTGAAGTTTTAGATTTCCTTTAATAGAACATGTATAGTTACAGTCGGAACATGAAAAGGGTTTTTCTCCACTGTAAGTCAGCATGTGACGTTTTAGATTTCCCTTTTGAGAACATGTATACCGACAGTAGGGACATGAAAAAGGTTTTTCTCCACTGCGAGTTAGTATGTGACTTTTTCTATTACAGTGTGTGGAACAACTAGAATTGCAATCGCAACATGGAAAGGGTTTTTTATCACTGTGATTCAGCATATGTGTTTTCAAAGATTCCTTCCGGGAACATGAATATGTGCAGTCAGAACAGGAAAAGGGTTTTTCTTTACTGTGAGTCAGCATGTGTTTTTTTAGACTCATTTTTCTGGAACACGAATACATACAGTCGGAACATAAAAAAGGTTTTTCTCCACTGTGAGTCAGCCTGTGACTTTTTAGATTTCCTTTAATGGAACATGTATAGTTGCAGTCGGAACATGAAAAAGGTTTATCTCCACTATGTGTCAGCATGTGCACTTTTAGATATGTTTCAATAGAACATGTATAGTTGCAGTCGGAACATGAAAAGGGTTTTTCTCCACTGTGAGTCAGCATGTGAATTTTTAGATTTTGTTTCCTATAAAACATTTTTTTGCAGTCGGAACATGAAAAGGGTTTTTCTCCACTATGTGTCAGCATGTGAACTTTCAGATTTCCTTTAATAGAACATGTATATGTGCAGTCGGAACATGAAAAGGGTTTTTCACCACTGTGAGTCCGCATGTGAATTCTTAGATTTCGTTTTGTAGAAAATATTTTATTGCAGACGGAACATGAATAAGATTTTAATGTACTGTGAGTAATAATGTGTCTTTTTAGATTTCGTTTTGTAGAAAATAAATTGTTGCAGTCGGAATATGAATAGTCGGAACTTAAAAAAAGTTTTTTTTCAGTGTGAGTCAGCATGTGTCTTTTTAGATTTCCTTTAAAAGAACATGTATAGTTGCAGTCGGAACATGAAAAGGGTTTTTCTCCATTGTGAGTCAGCATGTGACTTTTCAGACTTCCTTTAATATAACATGTATATTTGCAGTCGGAAAATGAAAAGGGTTTTTTTAAACTGTGAGTCAGCATATGACTTTGTAGATATCGTTTTGTAGAAAATAAATTGTTACAGTCGGAACATGAAAAAGGTTTTTTTCCACTGTGAGTGAACATGTGTCTTTTTAGAATTCCTTTAGTAGGAAATGAAAAGTTACAGTCGGAACAAAAAAAAGTTTTTTTTCCACTGTTTGTCAGCATGTAATTGTTTATATGTCCCTTTTGAGAAGATGGTAAGAAGCAGTCGGAAGACGAAAAAGGATTCCTTCCAGCATGGGTAAGTGAGTGCCGTTCTGAAAAATATTACGGACAGAGCATAATAAGTATAAGTTCACTTAAACACTAAGATTAGATGAGATGCAAGCACAGTAATTCATGAAAAAACGTGAATTTTAGGAGAGCACGAATTGTTAACTAAAAATTGTTTTTACCCGCAGTCTGCGCAACTCTTTCAGATCGCTCTAAACATTCATTTTTAACATCAACGATATCTATGTCAATTTCCGTATAAGGAATTGCCCCTCCACCTTTTTCTCGTGGTCCCGTTTCTGGCTTGATTGGAGCAGTCTCCTCACTACCTGGGAAAATCAAACAATAATACGTACATTATATGACGAGACGAACAGCGTCTAACATTCAAAATAATCGTAGTGAACACAACATAATTATCGTCATTTTCCCAGATACAACCAGAAAGATAAAAGGTATTTTAAGGTAATTATTTAATTAACTGAATGTAAAATATAAGGAACATTATTCTTCTTCAGTCACTTTCTCAATGCAGAGGATCGTAACCTCCACTCCAATCTCCCTCGTGTACAATACTTCCCGCGATCCTGCGTTGCTTGGAGAGATAAGGATACCGACGTTACGAATACCTCCAAAATTTGGTCACTCCAACGGATCGGTGACCATCCTCTACATCTTTAACTTTCCCAGTGACCATGAGTTTCTCCAGGTTGGAGTTCTCGGTTTGGCGAGCGATATATCCAAAGAATCTGACGATGCGCTATATGTAGACAGTTCATAGCGTGTTGTGGATGACAAGCTCTACGAGAATTTAGGTATCAGTGCGCCTCAGGTGAATTTTATTAATAAAAAAGAAGTGAAAAGTCAACTTTCGGGAGCCATTTTTTTAGCTGATTTAAGGCGAATTTTTTTGTTTCATATAGTCAGCGGATTAATAATAAATTCCTGCAATAATGATAATTTGATGTAGGAAAATAAACAAAATATCGAAACAGATTCAGGTTCACAGAGCTTTGGCATTTAATTTTCCAACCGTTAAATCCGCCAAAAAATGTCGTAATTAGAAATAATCTTTAACCATCGACTGATGTAAATATAAAACAAATTTGTAGACGACAAGATGGGACACCGTAAGCAGGCATTTATCTTGGCTGCGAAAGTATGACCCTGCTGCAACGGCTACATCATCAAACATACTTATTCCACAAACTTACTTATTGCACCATCAAATCTACTTATTCAACATTAGCCGTACGCGAACAAATGCTGGTTTCACGGATCCAATCAGAAGAGTGCGCGAGTTCTTCAATCAAAATCAAAACTTTGATTAATTCCGACATATTTTTTGAAACATGCACTATTTTTAAGAGAAAATTTAAAGCTCTTTTCACATTAAAAAAAAGAATAAAAATAAACGAACGGTGTTTACACATTGCGTTTTTTTTTTAAATTTCTTTTTGTAACACTATTTTCAATTTAATAATTTATTTTTACCCTTTACTCTCTTGTAGAAAAGATTTGTAGTTTATTTACGTTACTAGACATTGTGTGCTATTTCAAATTCTTTCTATGTAACACAATCTTAAATTCCTTAATTTGACTAAATATTATTTTGAAAATTTATTTATCTGTATCATAATAATCATCGAGAAAAAGCTAGGATGCAGGCGAGTTCTCCAGATATTGTATATCGTTTCATATTACAGTCTGTATTTGTATTTTCTCCTTAAATAAATGAAAAAATAATAATAAAAAAGAATCTACAAAGCCCAAAACCTCCTCGCCACGCCGCGCGCCGGCCAAAGAACGAGACTCACAGAGCGGCGCCCACGTCATACATTAAGATCCCTCGTGCCTCGCCGTCTCGCACATCTCATTCTTACGTTTATACTAAATACCTAGCGAATAAAACTCTATTGCTTAAACGCTCCTTTATGGGGAATGTAAACCAACCGATTTCAGATCAGCCTGATCCTTCTTCAGGGTTATGAATTAACATTCCAAATAAAAATAGAATCGTAGTAAATATTAAAAGACACACTCCGGTTTCGGAACAACCGTTCCATCATCAGGGGAAGTGTATACTGAACAATATTACAAAATTATGGAAAAACATACATAGTAAATGGCACAGTGGGGGTGGAGGGCGTGGCTAGGGATTAGTAAAGAGTGGGGGAGGAGATACTTGGTTTCATTTGATTATAATGGATAACCACAAAGTGATAGCTTCGCACAATAGTATAATATTAAAATCGTTTGTTTCGAAGTGGTTGCAATATTCTTATAATAAACATTTTAATACTTATATCATTGTGTCGGACGTCTTGCCGCCTATTTGTTTGATAATTGTTAATATTGTATTGTTTCATACTGTAAAAAAAATTGATAATAATTGTGTCTAGTTTATAAGAATATTTTGTATATATTATCGGCAATTGTACGGGATTAATCACAACACAAGCAACATCTTCCCCGCTTACTGTGGTGGTTGTAGCAGATTTTCAAATACTGTCAGATTGTTTGTAACCTGGGAATATTTGACTTTCTTTACAAAAAATAGAAGAATAGAAACATTTGTTGTCAGATTGTAAAAATTCTTCATGAAATACGTACTGCGATTTTAAGTAAAACACTTGAACATGCCTTCACTGGTTTTCAAACGGCAAATATGTTCATATATATTGGTATTGTTTTCATAAAATTTGAAAGAATACAGTTTGAGAATTTTCGTCATCAGAAACTTTAGACATTTTACATTTTACAACTAGTTACATAGAATTTGCAGTATTAGTGAAACTATTCATTGTATTGCTTGCGTTAGCAGCATGCAAAGTGACGCTTAGCGCCTTCTTCGGGTGATCGTTTTAAACAATAATATTTCTGCAGAATTGAACTTGTAAGGATCGTCAATCTAAACGGGCAAATAAAGATAGTATCCTTACTTTTAGCTTAAAATTTTATTATATTTAAATATAATAATAATAATATAAAAAAAATGTTTCACTTATGGTAGTTATCGTTCACTGAATGACAGGTCTACGGGTGTATTTCGGGGGGGGGGGGGAGAATCTTTTCTAGCAATCATCTAAATGAATCAGAACCGCAGGTAAGCATAACGTCTTAAACTTTAAGGATGAATTATCTTTGAGGGAAACTGGAATCGCCCTCCTGGACATAAAAGAAAAATAAAAACTTAATTTTTTTTCTTACCATCTGTCTCCTCAATTGTTTTTCCTTCAGTCCCTGGCTCCATCTTGACGCTGACACTGTCTGGGTTAAGGGGGTCCATGGCTATGCTACGCGAGCGGGCAAGTAATTCTTATTTACTGATTTCACCTGTAAAGAAAATAAGCCAGCAATAAATCTTTTAATATAAATGACCTAATGTCCCTAATTTAGTAATACGCTATGTACGCTGAGGGCGGGGAGTTTCAAAGAATTTTTAACGTTTCATTAAAAGTTCAAACTAAGTATGTCAGCTCTGTTATTATTGAATTACAAGCAAGTTACTTCACAGTGTTTGAATAATAACAGAATTTGAATAGAGCTTTCATAAAACTTGACATACCGCGCAGTAGTTGGTGACACACAGACGTGGACGACGCCATTTTTGGCATAGACAAAGACAAACGGGAACGAATAAAACATACACTTATTAGAGTACCTACTTATTCACTTTTTTTCATAGAACAATTTTTTCGTAAATTCTATGCTCGAAAGAATTCCAATATTTATTTTTCGTAGCAGTATTGAAGTTAATAATTGTGTTGCTAAATTGTTTGAATGCAAAGAGAAGTTTTAAATTAAACTATGGATTTTTTCTTCCGCTTGATGTACTGAAGAAGATTAGAAGAGTATATTTATAACAAATGGCGTCAAGCGACAGCTACCCAAATTTGGGTCACACGTACAACATTACCCGATTATCAATTACGATTTTCAAACACTACAATCATAAACGACAAAAAGCTATTGTGCCCGTATATTCTGATGTACGATTTTTAGAAAATTTCTGGCCAAGTCCGAAACCCAAGACCCAGTAATCTCTCTTGTTTAAGGCGTTTTTTTAAAGCACGCTATCGGTGGATAAAAGAAAAGTAATGTTTCTTTGTAGGTAGGAACATGGTTTTTATTCATTTTGCTCTTGGTCGCGATACCAAAATCATTGGAATAATTTGTAGGAGTCTGTGTTTCCGTCACCCAACAACATGAGTCTCTGTTAGACCCAAGTTCACTCCTTCCTATCTTCTAAAATACCCTCCTCACAGTATCCCCAAAGATGATAGCAGCCTCGAGAGAAATTATTTACCTCAGGGTGTCCTCTGTGCAGTTACTGTAAAAAAATACCATAAATTAGGATCCCACTCAAAAAGTTTTAGAGATGCTCCTTTAAAGTACTACAGTAAATAACATCTGAAAAAAGAAACAGACGAAAAATCGTGTTTATAATTAACGATTTTAGAGATATTTAATTTAGATTTTTTTTTGGTTTCGGTTTAATTTAGGCAGTCGGAGACCCACAGATCCTCGATGATAATACTATGTCGAAATGATTGAAACATTTGGATAGTTTGTAAAATTTTCTTTCGACACAAAATTGATCTGATCTTGGTTTTGGTGAATCGCTCAGAGTGGTATAAAATGCATTCTCCCTCGCGGGAGGGGCAGCTGAGTGTTTGCAAAACAAAAATATGGAAATGGTATTGTCAAATTTCGATAGGTTGGTATTGCATTTGCAAAATCTTCAAAATTTGGTCACAAAACTGATATATTTTATCACTAGCAAAGATTTGTTTACATTTTTATCGTCTACAATGGGCCGACAATAAAATAACTTCTTGAACACTGCTTCGAGAACTACTCCCGTACTGACTCGGTTTAATACAAGCAGCTCAATTATGTTATATTGCAAAAGCGGTAAGTAAAATAATGTCACATTCACAACGGTTTAAAAAATGTCATCCACGAGCGAATGTTTTGTCCTCTTTGATATTGGATACTTTTTACGTGTGTGTGTATTCATTCGTCGATACGGTGCTATACTTGATACGCCCGCCTTAGGAATGATCCGTGATCGGAATGCACGTAAGCGAAACTAGTGTAATGATTTATTCCAATGAAAACATACTTCGTATGAATACAATTGATTTGTGATGCGTGGGGTGGGGAATTATCTGTTATGCGTGTGGGTGGCGAATGATATGTGATGTGTGGGCTGGCGAATGATCTGTGATGCGTGGCGTGGTGAATGATCTGTATGAAGAGCTTGGCATGAGATCGACTCATCACTGGTAGGAATGAATCACTTTTTTTAAATGATTATACTTGGGAAAGGGAACAAGATAATTCAGCAGAGTAAGTTACATATGTCTATTGCATTTGTAATGGTATATTTTTATATGAATACCGCACAAGAGTCCCAACTGCTCCCAACCGTATGAAGCCAGTGAGACTATGGCATTCCCAATTGGGGAATTTTGTGAGGCTGAAGTTATTGGGGTGGCTAAGGAGGAGGGGAAGAGGTAGGTAGGAAAATACCTGGCTATTCAGATCTGGTCACCAAACACGGCTAAAAACCATTTCAAGCAACGTTTCAATTCTGAATGGTGGTCTTTCACCAGGGTGATACTGAGACTATCTTCCATTCTGGAACGTGCGCAAATATGCTATATATTATTTTTAAATTAATTAATTGTAACACAAGTTATTTAAATAAAATTTACTTCCGCACGCCGGGATTTGAACCCGCGACCTTCGGATTCGTAGTCGAGAGCCTTACCCCTCGACCATGGAGGTATCAATGTATACCTGAAGATGTGAGCATCGCTCACGAAACATGTAGTAATATTGAATATTAATAAAGTGATGTATACAAAGTTATTTTGTTTTAATTAAAATACATAATGACATCACGAAGTGAAAACCTTCTAGAAGAAGAATTCTTCTTCGAAAAAATAAAATTAACTTTAGTTTTGCCTTGGAGTACGAGTAGTCCTGTTACATATTCGAGTGATCTGTAGTGATTGCGATGATTTTGAATTAAAATTTAAACCAGTTTCTTGTATATAACAGAATGCCTCCTCCTGACTTGTCAGTCCCGGAGTTATTGTATAAAATATTTCCGGGGATATTGTACACACACGTACTTTTAGTTATGATAGAAGTTTCACATTGCATTAGAATGTCAACTTACAGATATATTTATTAATTTTCATAGTCCCTATAAAACAGTTGCACACTAATGTATTACAGAGATAAAGACATATTAAAATAAATGAGAAATTGTAAAAAATATAAATGGAAAAGGATTGGAAATAACAAATAGTACAAGTAATTAAACATTTGTACGTTTGTTACCTATCGGTTTTGAATGCCGATTTAGATACAACTTGTTATTGGAGAAACTTTAAGTGTTCTTCAATGAATATACCTTTGTTTCTTTACTTTGTACTTTGGTGAAAAAAAGGCTAACTCACCTCGAGGCCAGAAGCAGGGCTAATCTCGGGTTCCACCGTGTTTAGCTCAGCTGGTCAGGCATCTCATTTCCCATCTCAAAGTCGATGGCCGGCCGCAGCCTTATATCGGTAAAAGGTAACTAACTACTCGAATGACAGATGCGTGCTTTCTAGTCAGGGTTTATTTACAGAAAAAATATTGGCAGGTAAATTACCTACGGGATTCACAACAAGGGACAGCATCTAATCTGATTCCTGATAATCTCTGATGAATCTCCAACCGACATGTTATTCAAGGGCACAGTTATTAACAGCACATAAAAGAGGGTGAATCAAATCTGCTTACATGGCGGTCGGCGACAACAGTCACGATTCCGTTGGTGTAGCAGTGTGCAGACTATGAACTCTGGATTTCACACGTACAATGGCAGACAGGATGCAGCGAGTTATTGCACTGGTCACTGCCTTTTATATTTATGTACAATGCAGAGGTAGCGAGGGATTTATAATGTACTGATGCTATAACGGGCGGCCACGTGCCCAAGGCACGCCGCCTCGCACCTGACGCCTATGCGCCCTGGTTTGGAATGATTGGCGGGTCATCGCATAGCGAGCCCACGCCGTAATGGTGGCCGGAAGCTATGTCCCGTAGCTTGTCTCATTGGCCAAGAACAATGATGGCCGGCGGAAACATGCCGTTATTGGTTGGAGCGCCGACGAGCGGCTAGGCGTATCTTCATTTAATTAGCAGCAAGAAGTATTATTCTTCCAACGACTAGAATCTCCGAATTGTGTTACGTAACACTTTTCCTCACGCCGCAAAAAGCGACGTGGCAATGGAGCAACAGGCTTAAAAAATCCTCTAAAATGAACAATTGTTACAAAGGTTGAGGAGAGTGAGAGAGGTGAGAGAGAACTAGCTATGGCATTTAAATACAGAATTTGAAACAGATGAATAACATACAATGTCATTGGTGGGAACAAACATGCAAGGCACTAAAATAAACAATAATACATAGTTATACAGAACAGAGAAAACAATACATGGTTATGCAGTGGAAAAGAAAAAAAAATGGCTCTATGGTTTATCATTGGTCTGTTAGCTTAGTTTTTGCAGTGGTTTTTTTGCGTTGCGTTGCGATATGAAGTGGCTGATTCTACTAGGTTACCATTTCGCTGTAACCTGACCCTTTTGAGATTGGGGTCTAGTGGAAACACAAAAAACGTGCGGGGTTGACATAGGGTTACTATCACAGAGGTCAAAAGAAGAAGACAGAAGTAGATGATTCGTGGTTAGCGATTTGTGCCAGTGAGAATCCATTATGCCAGGTGGTGAGGCAGAATTACGGTTGATTGTTATCTTAGAGCAATGGGGTTGTGGATAATATTGTATATTGCACAGCGGCAATGTTGGTAAGTCTTGACAGCGATAGTGTATGCAAGACGAGGATTGTGTCTGCGTCTAGCATGACAAGAGATAACATCTGGTTTTTGGTGCGGAACAGGAACGGGCCTAGGACTGACATGTCCAAAAGGTAGGTTTCCAGAAAGTGTCTATGTATTGTGAGAAAACATGATTCATAGCTACACGTACGACTCCAGCTTAATTTTCATATGCAGGGTCGGTTACTTTATCTGTTAGTGGTTGAAGAGAGTGGACCTCCGTGACGGTAATTTTGGGGTGATGGAGCGAGGTTCTGCTTGGCTGGAGGTGAAGAAGGCTGCTGGGCTTGTTTTTAGTCTAGGGGGAAATTATTATTAAAGCAAAATTCTTGAAGTTTACCTGCCTGGTAGATCAATGATGCAAATATATTTGGAGAGAAACAAACGTGTTGTGAGAGAGAAATAACGTTGGTTCGCCACGGTTAGAGAGACCAGAGAGAGAAAAAGCAAACTCTTGAGCTAAGAAACTTAAATTACGTACATGTAGCAATATCCAGTATCAAGAGCAGACTCTATGTAGTCCATTCAGTGCATCAGTACTGAATACATTTCCACTGATACAGGAGATATGGTTTGTACATAATATAACATACCTTACTTGAAAACAATTGACCCTCCATGGTCAATGTCATCGCCGAGGCGGAAACATTATATAACTTTCAAAGGCAAGAAATTATGAGAAATTCAGTCCCTGTAGGTGAGGTGAGAATGAGAGGTTGAAAAAATAATCCAAGGATGAGGTTTGTCCTATTTGACAGACGTTATGCTGAGTGCATACAGTCTGACCTCCAAATGCATGAATACTTTATTTATATTGGGGAACAAGGGGAAGAGGAGGGAAACAAAGCGATTGATCAAAGAAATCTATTGTGATCCGGCTAGAATCCAGGGTCAATCTCTTGTGAGAGTGAAATAAGGTCAACAGCAGGTTTCCATACTCATTACAGTTGTACAAAATGATGAAATTACAATAGAATACACAGTTATACAAATCTAGTCCTTCGCGTGTATTTGGCGAAAGGCTAGGGGTCGTTTTAATCTCCTACACGTTTGTGGGAAAATTACAGACCCTTGCTCAAATTTCACAAACCTAGGAGTTTTCTTATTCGTTTCCTAGACAACGAGTTATGTTTTTATTTACCAATATCCCAAGATATCAAACATTTAGTCCGATAGACAAAAAAATGTGGCAAACGTATTTCAAGAAAAGTCAAAAGATAATATGTCGTTCGCAAGAATTTGAACGATTTACAGAGGGGTGCCGAGTATTGAAAAGACGGTAAAAATTAGGAATTTATAACAAATTAATAAAAAATTTTTACCTAAATGTTCACATAATTGACAACAAAAGTGATTATAAAGACTTCTCGTATATCGGTAGATATTTTAACGTTACCACGTATAATTTTAGATTTTGTGACGTTCGCACGTATGACGCAACAAAATATTTACGTTCGAAAGATACCCATTTCAATAAAGACGCCTATGTTAGCATCACACAACAAATTCAAAGATTGAATTAACAGTTGTCAACACGGCGTCAAATGCAACATTAAACAAAAAGCAAAAGTACAAAAGAGACCTGTATGGTTTTAATAACTCTAATTGTACCGACTGACGCAATGTGATGGTAAAATTTTACTTACACAGAGCGCAAAATTTTTGCAGAAGAGACAGAATTGGTTTTACTTACTGTGATGACGCGGCCAAGGCTGAGTATACACAGAACGCTAAAAAAATTGGCAACAATACAAACCATGACAAAACAAGTAAAAATGTCGCCGTAGTTTATCTAAGACTTTTTTTTTTTACATACTTAGAATGACTGGGGAAAAGTTATATAATATAATTGTCATTGGTGAGGACAGATCTTAAGATTGTTCTACAAACCAATAAAGCTTTTCAGTTTTCAATGTGTTTATTAATGGTAAAGTTTTGATACAGTTTTTTTATTTCAGCATGTAACATATTTATACAACTAGGAATCATGTGTTTTAAAGTTCTTTGTCCATATTTGTTTTTATGCTTACGAACCATTAATCCTTCTTAGACTATATAGTCTTCCTTTACTAGAACATGAATAATTATAGAAATTTAAAAAGGTTTTTCTCTACTGTGTGTCAGCTTGTGACATTTAACTTTTTAGATTTCGTTTTGTAGAATATGAATCATTGCAGTCCTAACTAGAAAAAGGTTTTTCTCCAGTTTGAGTCAACATGTGACCTTTTAGATTTCGAATAATAGAACATTCATAATTGCAGTCGGGTTTTTTTTTCACTGTGATTCAGTAAATGTGTTTTCAAAGATTCCTTCCGGGAACATCAACGTGCAGTCGTAACATAAAAAATGTTTAACTCTACTGTGAGTCAGCATGTGATTTTTGAGAGCCTTTTTTCTGGAACATGGATAACTATAGTCGGAACATGAAAAGGGTTTTTCTCTACTGTTAGTTATCATGTGTATTTTTAAAGAATCATTTTTCTGTGACATGAAAACTCCACTGTGAGTTAGTGTGTGACTTTTTAATATTTCTTTACTAAAACACGTTCGTTGCAGTCGGAACTGGAAAAAGGTTTTTATCTACTGTGAGTCATCATGTGTCTTTTTAGACTGATTTTTCTGGAACATGTATAGTTACAGTCTGAACATGAAAAAGGTTTTTCTCTACTGTGAGTCAGCATGTGAACTTTGAGATTTCCTTTAAAAGAACTAGTATAAGTGCAGTCGGAACATGAAAAGGGTTTTTCTCCACTGTGAATTAGCATGTGCATTTTTAGATTTCCTTTTGAAGAAAACCATTTATAGCAGTCGGAACATGAATAAGGTTTTAATGGCCTGTGAGTTATCATGTGTCTTTTTAGATGTCCTTTAGTAGAACTTGTATAGTTGCAGTCAGAACATGAAAAGGGGTTTACTCCACTGTGAGTCAGCATGTGACTTTTTAGATTTCGTTTTGAAGAAAATAAATTCCTACAGTCGGAGCATGAAAAAAGTTTTTCTCCACTGTGAGTCATCATGTGTCTTTTTAGATATTGTTTAGTGGAAAATGAATTCGTGCAGTCGCAACACGAAAAAGGTTTTTCTCCGCTGTGAGTGAGCCTGTGACTTTTTAGTCTTTCTTTACTAGAACATTTATAGTTGCAGTCGGAACATGCAAACGGTTTTTCTCCACTGTGAGTCAGCACGTGACGTTTTAAATTTCGCTTTCGAGCACATGTAAAATGGCAGTAGGAACATGAAAAAGGTTTTTCTCCACTGTGAGTCATCATGTGTCTTTTTAGATATTTTTTAGTGGAACATGAATATGTGCATTGGAAACACCAAAAAGGTTTTTCTCCGCTGTGAGTGAGCATGTGACTTTTTAGTCTTTCTTTACTAGAACATGTATAGTTGCAGTCGGAACATGCAAAAGGTTTTTCTCCACTGTGAGTAAGCATGTAATTGTTTAGATGTCCCTTCTGAGCAGATGGAAAGCAGCAGTCAGAAGACGAAAAAGGATACCTTCCAGCATGGGAACGCGAGTGCGGTAGTAATGTTGTCTGCAAGTCTGAAAAATATTACGGATAGAGTATTATAAGTACAAGCCACTTAATTAAGAGAAACACTAAGATTAGACGGGGTGCAAGCACAGTAATTCAAAGAAAAACTTGAATTTTGAGAGAGCACGAATTGTTAAGTTTAACAAAAAAACGTTTTTACCCGCTGTCTGCGTGCTTCTTTCGGAACTCTTTACAAAATCCTTTTTAACATCACAGATGTCTATGTCAATTTCCGTATAAGGTATTGCCCCTCCACCTTTTTCTCGGGGTCCCGTTTCTGCCTTGATATTGACAGTATCCACAGTACCTGGGAAAATAAAACAATAATACGTACATTATAAGCCGAGACGAACAGCAAATTACATTAAAAATTATCGTAGTGCACACAACATAATTATCGTCCTTTTCCCAGAGAGTACCAGAAAGATTCAAGGTCTTCCAAGGTTATTATTTAATTTAATAAGTGTAAAATGTTAGGAACATTCTTCTCCTTCAGTCACTTCCTCATTCCTGACGATCGTGACCCCCACTCCAAACTCCCTCGTATACAATCCACTCCTCGTGATCGCTGCGTGGAGAGCTAACGATACCGACGCTCCGAATACCTGCAAAATTTGGTTACTCCAATGCATCGTGACCTTCCTGTACATCTTCCACTTTCCCAGTGACCATGAGCTTCTCCAGAGCGGAGTTCTCGGTTTGGCAAGCGATGTATGCAAAGAATCTGACGATACGCTGGGTGTAGACACTTGATAGCCTATTGTCGATGCCAAACTCTCTCAGAATTGACGTATTAGTGTGCTTCAGGTGAATTTTATTAATATAATGGAAGTGAAATGTAAACTTTCGGGAGTTATTTTTTTAGCTGATTTTAGATGCTTTAACCTTTTTGAGATGTTTTGTTTCATACAGTTACCGGATTAATAATAAATTCCTGCAAAAATAATAATTTGATGTAGGAAAATCAACAATATATCGAATATGATTTAGGTTCATAGAACTATCGCTGAAGCATGCCCTATAGCAGCTTTTCATGAGTGGACTGTAATACGACTAAATACCATTCGATGAATTTGAAATCATGGGAAAATTGGTGTGAAAGGAAAAGTCCTACCTTATACTCGTATAAGTGGAATATGTTGGTGGTCTTCTTTCACACACTGCACAACTGTGGAGTATCCGATGATTTGGTACGACACGATGCGAATTTGCGACACAAGAAATATTATGATATGTTCACACACCGAGAGCCATAGTTCAACTGACTATGTCACAATTTTACCACAGAGGGCTTCACTCAAGGTAGGTAGGACATTGTGGGAGGGGCAATGGATAATGAGAACATTATTTAGAAGGACATTGGAAAATGGAATATTCTAAAAACTGTTTCAACACTAAACAATCGCATTTAATTTTCCAACCGTTAAATCCGCTTAAAAATTTCATAATTACAAATAATATTTAAACTTCATCACTTCGACTGAAGTAAATATAAAATAAACTTATGGACGACAAGATGGGACACCGCAAGCAGGCATTTATCTTGGCTACGATACTGTGACCCTGCTGAAATTGCTACATCATCAAACATACTTAAACCACAAACTTACTTATTGCATCATCAAATGCACTTATTCAACATTAGCCGGACGCGCACAAATGCTGGTTTCAGGGATCCAATCAGATCGGTGTGCGAGTTATCAATCAAAATCAAACTTTGATGGATTCCGATATATTCATTGATACATGCCGTACGTGTAAGAAAAAATTGAAAGCTGTTTTCAAATAAAAAAAAATAATAAACAAACAAAATTCAACGAACAGTGTTTACAATTGCGTTTTTTTTTTAATTTCTTTCTGTAACACTATTTTTAATTTAATCATTTATTTTTTCCCTCTACTTTCTTGTAAAAAAGATTTGTAGTTTACTTACATTATGTTACTTTATTTAGACTTTGTGTGCTATTTCATATTATTTCTATGTAACACAATCTTAAATTTCTAAATTTGTCTAAATATAATTATTAAGGTTTATTTATTTGTATCATATTAATCAGCGAGAAATAGCTAGGATGCAGGCGAGATCTCTAGATATTGTTTATTGTTTTAATAATACTGTCTGTATCTGTATTTTCTACTTATATAAATAAAAAAAAATAAAAAAAACGATCAGCCCGAAACCTCCTCGCCACGCCGCGCGCCGGCCAAAGAACGAGAACAACCAGACTCACAGCGCGGCGCCCACATACCGAGTCTCGGCCTCTCGCAGATCTCATTCTCATGGTTATACTAAATACCTTAATTAATTATCATACCAAATAAAAACTGAATCGTAGTAAATATTAAAATCGTTTGTTTCCAAGTGGTAGCAATATTCTTCTAATGAACATATTAATACTTATATCGTTTTAACCACTTTTTACATACATATCAACATGTTTTCCTTATCTGGATACAGAGGAGATTTAACGTATTCCTATGTTTTTAGAACGATTAAAATTATGGGATTTATTATAGACATACTCAAACTATTATACAAAAAACGATGCGCAGTGAATTGATTCAAATAATCTTTTTTTTAGTCTCTTCATCATTACTGAAGATTTTGACTTCAGCTCTAAACTCCCTTGTGATCAAGGCTGCTCCTCTCCTCGCAATCCTGCGCTGCCAAGGACAAACAATCTACCTAGACAGAATTCAAATGGAATACCCATGTGTTTTTCACGGGACTCTACCAAAGGTAACCAAAAAAACCGAAATGGTGTATGACTAAATAGACCTTCCACACGAATGGGCGGCCCAATACCAAAAAAGTCAAGGCGTCGAAAGGTTCGACCATCCGCTCGTCCTTTCCCGAAGTCAAGCCTATCAGTTTTATTTTTTATACAAACAAGAAACCTTTAGTTATATAATACGGGTATATTATTTGGAAAAAATGTAGTCTATTTGGGCATGTTCCAAAGTGGAAGATACTGGGAGATATCACCCTGGTGAAAGACCACCGTTCAGAATTGAAACGTTGCTTGAAATAGCTTTTAATGGTGTTTGGCGACCAGATCTGAATAGCCAGGTAATTCTCCACCTTACTCTTCCCATTCTCCTTCCCCTCCAAAATACCTTCAGACACACAAGTTTCCCCAATTGAGGATGCTATAGTCTCACTGGCTCCAGACGGTTGGGAGCAGTTGGGACTCTTGTGGGGTATTCACATAAAAAAATCATATCTATTTAAAGTAAATAGAAATTAATAAAATAATGATAAGAATTATGATGTGACCAAAATAAGTGTAAACATAATAAATTAAAGGAAAAAATTACAATTAATTAAATATGTTCACGCGAGTTTATTTACATCTACCTTCGACAAGGTGCGATTGCGAAGTCCCCCTTCATTCCCTTCCCCCACCCGCTCCAGTCCTGGCTTCCCGGCTCAATCTTTGTCCAGCATTCATTTGAAATCGAATAATCACCGCAACATTGGTCCTTCGAGCCGGATTGAATTAAAATTAATTTAATAATATCCTTATCCGCAAAATAATTCAGTGAATTTAATGCCCTATTAATGCACGGTACCAATATTGATAATTATTGATACGGTATTAATCACTACACGCTGTGGAATCCGTTCACGTATTATTACATTTAGTTAATAGGCAATTAGTTTATGTTCGCCAATAAATACATCGCACTTCGTACGGATTACTACCTACTGCACGTATTATCGGACATTATAATCTTAGTAAATAATTCTAACGCAATCTACCCACGCACCGCAGTCCAGTATCGGATATTATAATTTCAGTAAATAAGTCTAGTAACGATATACCTTGATTATTCACGCATACTACTCGTTTTTATTAATTACGCAGAAATTACACTGTTATTTGATTGAAATTTCTTGATTTTTTTCTTTCGTTCTCACTTTAGCATTACAACAAAATGGAAGGTAAATTAAATAGACAGCTGTTATTATTGAAGAACAAGCGCGACATCATTTTAAAACGAGCAAATAACTTACTTACACTTTCAAAAAATGTATCGGTTAGCTTTGAAGCTTCAAGATCGAGTGAAGGATTTATGGCAGAAACCGAATCTATTGCAGAAATGAAAAAGAATTTTGAAGGTATTTTAGATAAAATTAACGATATGATTGTTACATTAAACCCGGATGATAGTCCAGATTATTCAAGCTGGGAAAAATTTGAAAACATTTATACACGCATCATACGCGTAAGAAATAACCTAACGCAAACTTCAAAGCCATCCGACAAACATAATGCATTAAATGTTAACATTAAATTGCCCGCGATAGAATTAGCAAGTTTTGAAGGCCGCAGTGAAAACTGGCTAATGTTCTATGAAACTTTTAAAACAAATGTTCATTTAAATCCACAACTATCGGATTCACAACGCGTCCAATATTTAATCGGAAAATTGATTGGATCGGCGAAAAGCGTCACTGCTGGGATAGTTCCAACAGGCGATACTTACAACATTATTTGTAAAATATTAGTAAAAAAAATACCAAGATAAGCGAGCTCTTGCTACTTATTATTTAAATAATGTACTCCATTCAAAACCCGAAATACAAAACGCAAATAGCTTAACAACTTTTATAGAAAAAATATTCAGCATCCATCGCAGACCTCAAACAGTTAGGCATTGAGGACTTTGTTGCAGTGCGGTTTACAAAAAATTGATATTGATACGGCGCAAGACTTTGAACTTTCAGTACGAGAAATTGAATTTCCAACGTGTAAGCAACTGGTGTCGTTTGTCCAAGACAAAATAAAAATTTTACTCCGAACGACAGGCGCGCGGGGACAAGCGACAAATAATGTCAATTCAGGTCCTACAAATTCAGGCGGGACCGGACGCAACTTTCAACATCGCACGTCACATTCTTATATAAGTACGCAAACAAATTGCTCCTACTGTAAAAGTGAGAGTCACACGCAATTATATACATGTCTATCATTTTTAAATTTATGGCCAAAGGAAAAATTTTCATTCGCCAAGGACAAATCTTTATGCATTAATTGTTTGAGCCCGCAACACACACTTACACGGTGTAAGTCAAAGGGGACTTGTCATAAATGTCATGGCAAGCATCACTCGCTTCTACATTTTGAGAAGCCAAGTCAATCAGCTGACTTTAAATCAAATGTAGGAACAAGTCAATCTAATGACCCAGGGGTCTCAGTATGTACCATGTCAGCAACCATGCGATAAGGGGAAACTATGAAAGTTTTAGTCACAGAAAAGGTTATTGCTGTCGATAGAACCGGTAGAGAGAAAACCGTTCGGTGTTTATTGGACCCGGGTTCCCAAAAACACTATATAACAGCACACTGTTGCGAACTTTTAGGTCTGACAATCAGTACAGGAACACGTTTCGCAGTCCAAGGCTTAGGCGGAAAAACGTAATCGGTGAAGGGAAGCATCACGTTAACAATTCAATCTAAAATCGATCCGTACTACAAATACTCCATAACCGCTTTAGTCTTAGATAAAATTACCGCTCATTTAGCCACTTGTCAAGTAAACGTGACATCTAACAATTTCATGAACATCCCGCTGGCAGATGACACTTGGGCAATGCCAGGTCGAATCGAGTTACTCATTGGCGTCAGCCTATTCCCAGAACTGCTCTTATCAAATAGAATAGCCACTCCTGGTTTCCCAGTCGCAATTGAAACAACTTTAGGCTACGTTTTTATGGGCAACGCCCCCAGTAGATGCTATGTCTAACACCGCCTTAACGTTCTGTGCCACGCATGATATTGATAATTTAAGTAAAAAAAATTCTGGGAAAATGAAGATATTGGTTCGGAACCGATTCGCAGTCCCGAAAAGAAAGAAACGGAGAATAATTATAAGTCCACTACTAATCGTCTCGAAGATAGCTCATATGAAGTTGCGTTGCCAATTAAAGGCAACCCGCAAACCTTAGGTTATTCTTGTAATACGCTATCATCACCTCATCGCTGGAAAACCTTTGTTGCCAATCGCGTAACCAAAACATACTTTCATAAAAAAATCGAAAACTTTAATACCGATAAACCATGTTCGGCAAATCTTAGAAACCTCAACTCATTTTTAGATCATGGAATAATTCGAGTTGGTGGACGACTCGCAAATTCTGAGGAAAGTCATAACTACAAACACCCAATATTACCGCGGCGCGATCAAATTATAAATTTATAATTTTTTAATTTTTTTTTTGATAGAAAGCAGTCACTTTGTGGTTAGACATATTTAATGAAAATAAAACAATAACTTTGTTTATAACCACGAGAATTTTATTTTAATTTTATTACGACCGACCGGTTTCGCTTAACATAAGCATCTTCAGGGTACAAAAATTAAACTGTTTAATTTTGTACCCACAAAATATATCTCATAAACAAACAAAAAATTCGTGGTTATAAACAAAGTTATTGTTTTATTTTCATTATAAATTTATTCTTCGACCATTTCCATAAGAAAAATTGCCACACAGGCCCTGAAGCATTGATGTCCATTTTAAGGCAGCAGTTTTGGTTATTATCTGCGAGAGGTATTATCCGCCAGAGAAATCATAAATGTAATTTTTGCTTTCGTTTCAATCCTAAAGCCACACACCCTATAAGGGCAGATTTACCCGCAGCGCGTGTGAATCAAGTCGAGAAAGCCTTTAAACGTACCGGTTGTGACTAAGCCGGTCCGTTTAGCTGCACCCCTACACGACGTAGAGGTGTTAGAATACAAAAGGCATACTTATGCTGTTTCACATGCCTGATCACTCGTGCAGTTCATTTAGAACTCGCCGCTGATTTAACTACTGAAAATTTTTTAGCCACATTCAAACGATTCTTGTCCAGGCGCAGTGCTGTCAAATTTATGTATTCTGATCACGGGACCAACTTTGTTGGAACTCGGTCTTATTTGTCAGAACTGCACGACTAAAGGAATACCATCAGTATTGGGAACAGGACCTTTCACAACATCGCATTATTTGGAAATTAATTCCTCCTAATGCCCCACACTTCGGGGGATGTTGGGAAAGTAATTTAAATGTGTTAAAACCCATTTATTTCGAACAATCGGGAAACAAATATTAACGCATGAAGAGCTCTACACTGTATTAGCACAGATAGAAGCATTACTTAATTCGCGCCCTTTGTCGCTACTTAGTTCAAATCCCGCGGAACCTACGGCATTGACGCCTGCTCATTTTTTAAATACTTGCTAGCTGCACCCATTGATGAAGCATTTACCGTTGCTCAACTATTGCGACGTCATCAATTGTTGGACAGCATGGTACAATCATTTTGGAGACGATGGAGAGTGGAATATCTGCACACTCTTCAAGGCAGACAAAAGTGGAATACAAATTCGCAGCCCCTAATAAAGGGCATGATAGTGGTGGTGACACAAGACGACATCGCTCCATTACATTGGCCCTTGGGATGTATAATTGAAATCTTCCCGGGTAAAGATGGGACAATTTGCGTCGCCCCAGTAAAACAAAGAATGGGATTTATCGACGACCAGTCGTTAAATTGTGTCCTCTACCTTCACAATAAATTTAACGACATCTTAGGATAGGTTAGCTCGTAGTACGTTTATTGTAAGCTCAATAAAATAATTTATTAGTTAACTAACAAATATACATAGATAATAAACCTCTCGTCTAGTTTAGTTATCCACCGCAGGTTCAGAATAGATAATTTTACTGAATTCTTTTGCATAATTTGTTTCAATTTTACTTTGGTCTACTTGACCAATCTGGTCAAGGCCGGGGGCAATGTTCAAGCGAGTTTCGACAAGGTGCGATTGCGAAGTCCCCCCTTCATTCCCTTTCCCCACCCGCTCCAGTCCTGGCTTCCCGACTCAATCTTTGTCCAGCATTCATTCGAAATCGAATAATCGCCGCAAAATAAGTATTTTATTCCCTCTCTAAACCGCCAGACCGAGCGCGAGCGTCGAGGCTTATAACTGTTACTACTAACCTAAGAGCCACTTTATTAATAATATTTTTTTTTTCCTTTAAGAGCAAACTAACATAGTTGTCATATGTAGGTTACCTAAAATTTATTTTATGAAATTTGGATTTCTATAATTTATTACGAATGTATTTCACAGAAAAATTATGAAAAAAAGCATGTATTAAAGGGGGGGGCAGCCGAAAATACACACTTTCTAGTGTGCTAACGAAAGAAACCGGTCAGTCATGTCTGGGTTCTACTAAGGCGGCGTGAGTCCAATTCCTCCACTGGCTAAACCTCACAACACACAAGACAAGCGACATCTTCCCGGCTTACAAGAATGGTTGTAGGAGATTGTCAAATATTGTCAGATTGTTTGTAACCGGGGATGTTTGACTTTCTCTTAAAAATATAGAAGAATAGAAACATTTGTACTCAGATTGTAAAAATTCTTCATGAAATACGTACTGTAATTTTAAGTAAAACACTTGAAAACGCAGTCACGGGTTGTCAAACGGCAAATAGATTCATACATTTTGGTATACATTTCACAAAATTTCAAAGAATACAGTTTGAGGATTTCCGTAATTAGAAACTTTAGACATTTTCGTAACTAGTTTCATAGAATTTGCAGTATTAGTGAAACAATTCGTTGTATTGCTTGCATTAGCAGCCTGCAAAGTGACGTTTAAAGCCTTCTTCGGGTGCTCGTCGTTAGCATGTGTGATGCACCTTGAACTATGTGATATTATGTCAAAAACTACTTAAACAATGAAGTTTCTCCGGAATTCAATATCTAAGGATAGGGAATCATTATAAACGGGCAAAGTATTATTGCAAGCGATAGTATCGTTACTTTTCGATAAAATTATCTTATATTTGCATATAATAATATGAAAAATGTTTCACTTATGGTAGTTATCGTTCACTGAATGACAGGTCTATAGGTGTCTTTCGCGGGGAAAATTATTTCTAGCTGTCATCGAAGTGAATCAGAACCGCAGGGAAGCATAACGTCTTAAACTTTACGGATGAATCATCTTTGAAAAGAACTGGAATCGCCCTCCTGGACTTAAAAGTAAAATAAAAGTATGAACCTTTTTCTTACCACCTGTCTCCTCAATTCCTTTGGAATATTCCAAGCACTCCTTCTTTATATCCGGAAGATCTATGTCTACATCTGTATCCGGCATTTCATCTCCGTCTTGTCCTTCAGTCCCTGGCTCCATCTTGACGGTGACACCATCTGGGTTAAGGGGGTCCATGGCTTTGCTATGCGAGCGTCCATGTAATTCTTATTTACTGATTTCACCTGTAAAGAAATTAAGCCAGAGACAAATCTTTTAATTTAAATGACCTCTGAATATCCCAATAAACTAATTTATTAATATGCTATGTACGCTTACGGCGGGCTGTTTCAAAAAAATTTCAACGTTCCATCAAAACTTCAAATTAACTATTCCAGTTCTGTTATTATAGCATTAAAAGCAAGTTGCTTCACAGTGATAGAGCGGCCACAAATTTTGTACATTAACTTTGAAATTTTGGTGAGTCCTTCAAGCTTCTCAAAACAACCCTCACTTACAGTCCTCCAAGAAAGTCCAAAAGAAATGAAGGGGCCGTAATCGTTTCAATGGTTTTAAGCAATATAAACGTAGAACTGACATTCAAAATTGGCATCGATTTCGACGTGTTTCAATAATGACGATTTATATTGGAATTTATAGAAAGTCAAATTAATAGAAACATTTAATCGAATAATGACTATTGCAAAACTTAAATTACAACACATAAACGTATTATAATGTACATGATATAATAATACAAGTGACATACCGCACAGTAGATGGTGACGCACGGGTCCTGGTCGACGCCATTTTTGCCATAGACAAATGCAAACGGGAATAAATAATTCATTAATTATTGAGAGCACCTGCTTATTCACATTTTTTCGCATTAGTTCGTACCACGTTTTTTGCAACCAATGGCATGGAAACATTTTTCTGAAATTCTACGCTCGAAAGAATTTCAATTTTCAGTTTTCGTAGCAGTATTGAAGTAAATTAGTGTGTTGCTAATTTTTTTAAATGCAAAGAGAAGTTTTAAAATAAATTATGGATTTTTTTCTCACACTAGATTCACTGAAGAAGTATGGAAGGGTATATTTATAACTAATGGCGCCGAGCGAAAGCTTTCCGAATTTGGGTCAAATATACAAAATTCACCGGATTATAAATTTAACGATTTTTAAACACTACAATCATAAATCCTAAAAATATGGGACAAAAAGTGTTATATTGGTGGCCTTTTTGCCTTTAAACCACAGAAAGCTGTTGTGACCATAAATTCTGAGCTACGATTTTTAGAAAATTCTTCACCCTCTTCACTTCACCCTCTCCTCTAAAATACGCTACACACAGCACCTCCAAAGATGATGTAAGACCGAGGGAAATCATTTCCCTTCTGGCCTCCTGTATGGAGTTCCTGAAAAAAAATTACTCTCTATTATTTCTGTACTCAAAAAGTTTTAGAGATGCTCCTTTAAAGTACTAGAATAAATAACAACTGGAAAAATGAACAGACGGAAAAATTGTTTTTATGATTAACGATTTTAGAGATATTGAATATTGGGTTTTAGAGTTTTTTTAGCTTTTGTTTAATTTTGGCAGCTGGACATCTACAGATCCTTGATGAAAATAATGTGTCCAAATGATGGAACAGTTCGGATAGTCGTAATATTTTCTTCCGAAACATAAAATTAATCTAAAGTTGTTTCTGGTGAAATGCTTCGAGTTCAGCGGGAGCAATAGCTTCGGTCAGAGGTATAAAATGATTTTTCCCTCTCAAGAGGGGCAGCTGAGTGTTTACGCAAAACAAATATATGGTAATGGTAAAGTTACATTTCGATAGGTAGGTACTGCATTTGGAACATCTTCTAATTTTGATTGATATGACGTTGGGTAGAGCAGTGGGTATAATTCTAGGAATAACGCAAAAGGTGAGGAACAGAAAAGCAATCTTAGGTAGTTACAAGTAATTTATTTTGATATTCGTGGGGTTAGTCTTAAAACTAGAGATAATCTTAATTTGACATAATAATTTCACTAAAACTAGATAGGCAATTACTTAAATCTACTTGTAAAGTCTTTGTACTTAAAATTGACTAATTACTTCGTTAAATCTACACAAAAAGTTGTATTCTTAAAATTAGAGGTTCACTGGCTTATTGTACGAAAAAGTTGTTGCTTAAAGTTAGAGATTCACTTGGCTGACAGGGTGGAGGAATTATCATTAGAGTCAGAGGCACTTCCCTTTTTGGTGATGGCTGTCCAGGGTCCAGTGGCTGCTTTGTATGCAGAGTCCTCGCGCTCGGACTAGGTATTTATGTACCTCCGGATCGGGAGTAGGTACAAACGCAGCGAAAATCAGAGGCCTGGGCGGTCTCCGGGGGTTTGATCTCCGAAGGGCGAAGATCAGTTACTTCCTTCTGGGATGGAAGCGTAAAATTCACTCGTCGTCAGAGGACATGGGCGGCCTCTCCAAGGAGCGAGAATAGGAACCTTTCTGGGCGGAATGTTTAAACCTGACAGTCTGTCCTGGGCGGACTACTGCAACCGACTCTCCGTCATGGGCGGACTCTTGCAACCGACTCGTGCTTCCTCGGTGGAAGACTGCACCTGACTGTGTCCTAGAGCCCTCTGTTCGTTTTTAAGCTGTAGGTATTCTTTTATCACCCGCATTGTTCAGCGGGCCGTTCCGTCGGGCGGCTCAATTCCTTTGAGGTGTTTATTGCCGTCCCATAAAATCTCAAAGGAATTGCCGACTTTCCAAAATAGCAATTAAGGTTATTTTATTTTTCAGGTTCGGCTAGCCTTTGTGCTAAATTATTTTATGGCCAGTCTAGTCGCGGAATTTTTATTACCTGCAATGCACATTTTAAAGTATTTCGGTGAATTTGGTCATTTATTTTAGGTGTGACAAAAGGATATATCATGATCCCAAAACCAATATATTTTATTAATATCAAAGATTTGTTTAAATGTTTATCGTCTACAGCGGGCCGACATTAAAAAATGGGGAGATATTATGCTTCAGGAACACTGCTTCCAGAACTACTCTCGTAGAGACTCGGTATAATTCAATAGGCTCTATTATATTATATCGCGTTAAAATAAAGGCACATTCACAAAGTTTAAAAAATATCACCCACGAGCGAATGTTTTGTGCCCTTTGATATTGGATACTTTTTACGTGTACGCCCGCCTTGGGAAGCTCCCACCGCAGGTGTTATAGTAGGTATGGTCCGTGATCGGAATTCACTTGAGCGTAAATCGTATGATGGATATATTCAAATAAAAAACATACTTAGTATGATTACGATTGATATGTGATGCTTCGGATGTCGAATTATCTGTGTGAAGCGCTTCGCACGTGAACGACTCATAACTAGTAGGAATGAACCTCTTTTTCTTTTAAATGATTGTACTGGGGAAATGGATCAAGATAATGCAGCAGAGTAAGTTGCATATGTTTATTGCATTTGTAACGTTATGAAAAGAATCGTCGTTATATATTCAAATAAAGAGTGACATATCTCGAAAACGACATTGAAGAGTTGTCCCAGCCATTTGACAGCGCAAAATAATTCCAAATTCCTACCCACCCATCACACCTTTTTTCCATCTCAGAACTTCCCCTCATTCCCTTCAACATAAAGTAGCACTTTTTTGTTCTGATGAAAATCATATTTTAGTTTAGAGTTTCGCGAACAATAAAAACTCAATTCAGACAGATCATAAAAATCTAAGTTTACTTTATTATTATACATTATTTGTTGAGCTTAAAAAATACTTTGAATTGCCGCTTAACGTAACAAAATTCATCAATTTGACGTGCACCTATTAGGTTTTTTTTCATAGTCCTCACTAGGAGATCCTGTACTGAGGCGAACTGAATTGAACGAGGGGTTTTCAGCAACTTCTCTGCTTAAACTTCAAAGTTTGGGTAGGATATTTTCAGTAATTGCTATGAAGTTGTCTTAAGAATACTAGTCAGTTCTTCTTCTGTTAATACCGTAAGTTAAATTTTGGCGAACTTAATGCAATTATTCATTGAATTACTTTGTTTGATACTAGGTGGGAGTTTGTTGTAAAACTTTGCGTCTAAAAGTTCAGAGCTTCTTTGTCCAAAAGAAGTATTACACTTAGGTAAATTTAGATTCTCTATTTGATTTGCTATTGTATTATGATTATGGGGAGTGATTGCCATTTTGTCTATCTTGAAAAGATGAACCACTATATTTTTGACATAGACTTTTCATACTTGGAAAGTCGAAATGATTAAGAAGAACGGGTGCGCTGCCTGTTTCAAACAAAAGTTTATTTAAGTTAAGTTAAGTATGAGAATTATTTTTATTTTATTTTTGTTTTAAATTATGAAGTATTAGGCCATGAAAAAATAATTTTTTCATTATTATTTGGGCAACTTGGATTTATCGTATTTTAAAAAATATATATCATATTTGCCTTGTGAATATAAGTAACAGAAAAAAACATTAAAAAAAGCCATTTTGGGGTCGTCATTTTAAATTATGTGGGGTAAATTAGTGTTGCAAGGTAAATTGGTCGTTTTAATTTAATTATTTAAGACCACCACAAAGTTTCTTTTAAAAATAAAAATAAATTAAAACAGTTTATATTTTATTATGTTTTCAAAGGAGAGGGTAAAACGTTTTTTTCATCACCGCTATCCCCAAATAATTGTTAAATGTGCCTCGAAATCGCGAAAAATCAATTTCTTTAATGGCATATATTTCGTAACGTAATACAAAAATTAATAAATTACTTCTAATCCGTACTCGATATTTAATACATATTTTTATGGACAAAAAGATCATTGTGTTTAGGTGAGAATTTTAGCTCCAATCCAAAATTACGTTTTGTTCGAATCAGGCCGCGCCGCCGTTCCTCTTAAGGATTTCCGTTGTTGACGTCCTTATGGAGGACGTTTAAAATGGTTCTTACGATGCACTTCTGAGTTATATTTAGTTTTTTATGTTATTTGATGCGGCTGAGCCCCATTACTAAATTCCATATTACAAACGAGAGTGGCATAAAGCTTCATATATTATTTAAGATATTTCGTAATTTTTTGAAGAAGTGGATGAGCTTAATTAGCTTTTTGGAGGCGAGATTGATGTGTGAACGGCAGCGGAGTTTATGGTTCATTAAGATCCCAAGATATTTAATACTCTTGGTTTTTATTACATTTATAAAATTACACATTTGAGATGTGTACACAATACTCAGCAGCGCAATTGAAAAAGCTGAGGGTATGCCACAGCAACGCATACAGGTAACTTCAGCTTCTTCCAAGGTTCTGCAGTGCCTCTACGATGTTTACTCAAGGGAGGGTCCGCTCATTCCCCGCCTTACTTCGCCACCGACAAGCCAGCTTCTGGGTTGGGACACGGAAGTAAACCAACGCTGTTGTCGTGTCTACAACCGAATGGGGCAACTCTCCACTCAACAAGCGATGGAAGCAGGTGAAAGACGATCCCATAATTTTATTTAATTTATGTTATGATCAACTGTTATTCTTTTTTTTTCATTTTCTTTCTTAAAATTTCTTTTTATGTGTTCAGACAAGATG
>JAHDVE020006252.1:0-73714 GCA_022606495.2 Halesus radiatus
CGTGTATATTGATGGATACGAAATCAACAACACCAATCACTTGTGCCTTAAATCTGGTAGAGCTATCTCCCAGTGCATATTTGTGAATGAAAAAACCTTCATCAGTTCCGGAACCCAAATCATCCTCTGGCAAGAGATATAAACATGGCAATCTTCAATTAAATTAAAACAACCGGAGGAGCTGGAATTGGTACTTCAGTGGGCTGGAATTTGACTTCCACCACCCAATGAAGTTGAGGCTATGGAGGTGACTAATTGTTAAAAGCAAATTCCATGTCTTATCTCGATACCAAACCAATAAAATACCCACCCGTAGAACTAATAAATCGTATAATATAACTAACTGAAAAAATACCTAACCGTAGAACCGAGTGATTACGTAGTTAAATAATGTTAATTGGTTCATCATGAAATATGTCATTTATTCGATTGTGTTAGCGTTTCATCAGTTGCTGCGTACAGACTCTCCGAGGCGAGGGCGAGATGTGCATTCACGGTAGGAATTCTCAGTTCCCATTGTTCTAGGTATGTTAATCCAATTCAGGTATTAGGTCTCTAAGGTGAGTGCCGATATCAATTAATGTAAGCCGAATAATAGTATTTATATTGTGAAGAGTAGTTCGGAGTGCGGGAGATATGAAATTTAAATTCAAGATAGTAGATTGTATCAGAGTCATTTAAAAAATCAACAGAAAGCAGCACCCCAAAGTCTAAAAGAACCAAAAGTTACCACACAAACCTGGATCACGTCCTGATGACCGAAACAAAAAAATTTACACAACGTGCGAGGGGCGGATCCAAATAAACGAGGAAGAGGAAGGTCGGCTTGCTAAGAAATATTTAATTGATCAGGTGATTAATTAAACATATTTTAATCCTTTTAGAATCTAACCAGAATCAAAGCGGAATCGGAGCAGCCGACTGTCGCAGCGAATATTCGACAGGAAGAAACAAGTAAACAACTAATTATCAAAAAAAAAAAATATTTTCGTTAGGGAGAAGGGGGGGGAACTATTACAGTGGTGCCGTGACCAGGAGATTTTGGTTTAAAAGTGTGTTGCATTCTGTTAAAAATTAGACAGTGACTTTGATTAAAATTATAGTAAGTACATAATCTAGAACAAATTTATTAGAATAGAAATAATTCATGCGAACGAGGTTATTTAGACACCAGTGAAACGTTATAGATAGAAAAGGAAACAATCCAATTCATTTAAATACAATGATATAGAGTAAAGAAGACAAAAAAGGTAGAGTTGTACGTTTCTGAATAATGTAGGTACATAATAGCGAATTATGTATAGAACTTGCTATGAGGGGAGGACTAGAGATTGATTAGCGATAGGAATTATTACGTCTAATGTTGTCAGCGATAATTCCAGAAACCAAGAACATTTTGTTTAGGTATGCGGATCTTTAGCATTATTATAATAGTATTTGGATAGTTTTTATATCGCCGGTTTTGTGGAGAATCGCCTCAAGTGCCGTGAATTGAATCAAAAATGTCAATCGGTTAGACAGAGCGGAGTATGACAATCTTATTTGTTTGGTGATCCTATTTCACTATGAGTTATTAGTGCGTATAGACACGCAAGTTTTGAAATAAGAAAATTATTATGTTATTAAAAATAATAGCCTTGAGTATGGTTTGGGAGGAGAGACAAATACAAGAAGTTTTCTTAGGAGAGAGTTTTGATGGTAATTAACCTTCGATGAGTGACGAGGGAATTATAATTTGGGAGGAGCAAAAAACGGGTATTAGGAGCTTTGTTCAGAACAACAGTTTGCTGTAATCTGATCTTCAATAAGTGATAAAAGAGCGCAAGAAGTTTTAATTATCTAAATAATACTTTGATGTTATCCGCCTTCTGATAAGGTTCATCAAGAGGAATAGAAAAAAAAACCGTAATCGATAAATAATAATAATAGGTATGGATTTAATGTCAAATCGCATAATTCAAAATGGTTTAGCTTCACGAAAATAAATACATTATTTCAGTAGGTTATGAGCGTTGCAGATAGTATGATTTCATACCTGCGCAACTAGGGCCGAGACAAAAAAATGGGTGCCTGGACCTTTTTTTTCCCTTCTCGCAAACATGTGACTGGGTCAAAACGCATCACGTGCAACAACAAAAATAAAATAGATCGACAACCCAAATAACAGCTGATTGAGAGGAATTTTAAGCTAGTTTATGTGAGGCCATCGAACTTCGAGGACAGCTGTTATTAGATAAGGAAGATTACGGTATTTTAAAACATAAAGTTTTTTCTAGTTTAAACCCGGAAATAAAACTAATTGAATTTGTCAATATCCGAACGACAATTATGAAACAAGTGAAATAGGAGATGCAGTCGCAATTTTAAGAAGAAAAATAGAGATTTAGTTCGACTATGAAATGAGTGAAATTAGTTGCAGTCTCTACAAAAAAAAAGAAAAACACTCTAATTTAAAAATGATAGACACAGATCATAGGTTTGAAAAGGTCACCTCATGTGCTCGAATATCTGAAGTGGGTACCCGGGCTTAAAAGTAGCAGGTACATCATTACGCCAAACCGGACGGCAATGAAACAGCGTGCTGACCTCGCACGTCAGGCGATATACTTGGAAAAGGTTTATTAAAGAACGGGTAAATACTTTTCCAAGTTATTAAACAAATGATATAGGATTTTATAACGAGCAAGTGTTAGATGATGAAAAGAAGGAATACTCTTAGTCAATAGCTGGCAAATCCAACTGTGCTTATATTGAGCTAGATTTTGAAAGAAATAGTCACTTTAAAAAAATCTTCTTTCATTCCAAGGGAGGAGGTGATGGATTTGAGTTTTAATAAGAACGTATTTTTCTTTATTCTTTAAAATAATTCATGGAAATTTGAAGTCTCGAAGAGTACGGGTGGCCGCACGGACAATTTATGGGTCTCTTAAATAAAAAAATACCAGAGTTTCATGGAACTCATAGAGGTAGGATTTATTGTAAACACATCCCTTAATAATGATTTATAACTTGTGAATTCTTACTTTGTTCCTTTTCACGGAAATAACGCAGGCAATTGAGGCAGTTAAACAAACATTCTGAAAATTCAAAGACACTACAGAAACTAGACACTTTAGAGAAAACGTGCAGACGAGACAGGGACCATTGAAGAGGGTAAAGTATCAAATGACCCAGAAATATTCCAGTGACGGTAGGTGAGATGAACTCGGCAATGAAAAAGATCTCCGAAATAACCGTTAATTAGATTTGAGAGTTGTGCAATTTCGGCGTAAATTACGTATTTGGAAAAGGGCAGGCTTGTCTAGAGTACCACTTTGGGTACATATAATGATTTACGAGCATATTAAATTGCATACTAAATAGAATCAACACGGTTTAGTTTATGTTAAAATTAACTAGTTGCTATGGTTCGAAACCGCATACTGGTGCCTCATCTAAAATAACTAAAACAAATGAAATAAGGATTTTTGAACGACCCGTGTATAAATCTTGGGGACGCCCCTGGAATTTTGAAAGTGTAGAAATAATGGAGAGAGGGCGTCTAAGAATTAGTTAATGTGACATCTCTAGAAAAGAAGTAATTAATTATTGATTTTAGAAATGAGCTGGAATGTTCTACCTACCCTTAGGACTGGAGACGATAAATTATCATGTTAGTGACGGAATTAGTGAGAAGCGGTCAGGCCTTGGACGGGCGTTGTTTTATAATATTTCCAGAGGCGTATTAAGAGACCAGTGTCGATCTCGAATGTGATTCGGTGTCAAGCGCCACTGAGAAACAGCCTTTTATTCTGCATTCAGATTTACGGTTTTGTGAGGAATAAAGTAGGATATAGTATAGGCTTGATGACTTCGATTATGAAATTGAACTTATCTAGTTTTAAGTCACTAGCTACTGGTCTAAGTTGTAAGCCGCTATGTATATAAGTCTTAGATGTAAATCACTAATTGTAAGTCTTAATTAAGTATTTTCTAGTTATAAATCTTAGCTGTAAGCCATTAGTGATAAATCTGATAAGTAAGTTATTAGATATAAGTCTAAGTGATAAGGTATGGGTTAGATAAATTATGATGTAAAGCGCCTTGAGGTGATTTTCTCGCGAAGACGGCGCTGTGGAAGTGGTCCATTTATTGTTGTTATTATTGCCTGAGCGGATTTCTAAACCAAGCAATCTAGTAGGAACGGTACCTATTTTGGTTTGATAGTGGGATCAACCAGTAAGTAAATATCTTACTCAAAATAGTTGGTTTAAAAGAGATAATTTAAAAGAATTATAAGTTTGTTAAGTTGGCGAAGGATACCTAATACGGACCTGTGCAAGGAACAACGGGGAGTCGGTATTAAGGGAGATAAGGGACAGTCAGTGGTGGAGCAGGGAGGTAGTGGGTTCGGGAGAGAGAGTCGAGACAGTCAGTCGGGGACTAGGGACGTGGTCGGGTCGGGAAGACAGTCAGTCGGGAGAGGAGTCGGGACAGTGAGTTGTGGAGTATGGACGTGGGCGGTTCGGGAAGACAGTCAGTGGTGGAGCAGGGAGGTAGTGGGTTCGGGAGAGAGAGTCGAGACAGTCAGTCGGGGACTAGGGACGTGGTCGGGTCGGGAAGAGGGTCAGTTGTGGAGTAGCGACGTGGGCGGTTCGGGAGAGAGGGTCGAGACAGTCAGTTGTGGAGTAGGGAGGTGATCGGTTCGGAAGACGAGGTGATAGTCGGTTTTGGAGAGTTGGGGAGGAGGGAAGTCGGTCTTGAGTAGGCAGGGAGAGTCGGTTTAGAGAGTCGAGAGGAGGAGGGTCGTTTTTGGGAGAAGAGAGTGAAAGCCGGGTTTTAGAGAGTATACCGTCTGGGTATTGCATGGTGTTTTAGCATGCTAAAAATACGCGCGTGGGAATGGTAGTTACTGCTTTGCGGGTTGGGTTTGTGATTAAACGAAGATATTTTGGATATGCACTAAGAAGTATGGTAAGTTTTATTAATTTACTAACAACTACATTAACCAGCTTCCCAACATTAACAAAAATCTAATCACGTTACAGAGTCTAAATTGGATAAATATTTTGTAAACTTGATCAAAACCGTTTTGATATATCGGTATGCAAATACATTTCAAGATACCCGAGCGGGTACATCTAACTTCATTAAGTATTTTATGATAACATCTCGTTACACATCAGTTTATCTTCACACAAGCACTATCGACAGTGTAATTACCGTCACTCAATACAAGTAATCAATCTTTAAGTATTCAACAATGCCTATTTATACGGAAATATATTTATGTACGTATGATAATTTCCAATAGATACCTACCTGTACAATTGTCTTTTATTGAGTTAAATCATAATCAATCAATGTCAATAAGTGATTTCATCTACGTTCACGTTCGATCCCGCGTGCGCTGGTTAAGGGGAGAGCGAGTGGACTTTCACAGGCTCCCTACCTACCTGGAGGGCGAGCGAAGGAGACAACATGCCGGTATGGCTTCGCCTAATTATTCCTCATGGACAAAGAACTGGACTTTGAATGTTGAAGGTACCCGTTGATTCAGAGGATAGGCCTGGTTCTCCTACTATCCTGACGTTGGTGAGTTATTTTCCCAGCATAGCGTCGGCATTTTGGGATTGTTTGAGCGGACTCACATTCCAAGGTGTCATGGATCGATGCCTACCTTTGACAATATTCAATAGCGAAGGGACGTTTTCACAGAGGAATTAATCGATGGGAACAATTATTCGTCATTGGCTTTCCTACTCGTTTTTACTGGGAGGCGGAGGGACGAGGCTGGCAGTGGACTCGCTACCCTTTTCTGATGCACGTATGGAGTTTTCCTGGCTGTATAATGAAATGACTTGGCGACAGCAGCTTTCCGCAACTCTAGATTCAACGGTGATCTCGTTGTGATTGAATCATAACGAAGACCCCATTCACCAAGAATCACACTCCGACAGGAGTTAAAATATGTAAAACTTACGTTTATTATGTGTATTTTAATTATTAATACTTATATTAGAATGTATACATGAAGGTGTTATCTTACAGCGGGCACAAACGTTGTATTTTAATATCCTACACTCTGGGATGCACTGGAAAAACTAGCGTATTGCAGATTATAAAAAACTACAGTTTACATATATTATTGAGAAGTACGTATATGTTTGGATGGATATCGCGACAGGCCGCCAAAGAAAGGTCGTGGCGATCTCTTCCCAGGCGTGTCATGAGGCCTCACAACCCTCGTTTCACAAAATATATATTTCGCCGACACAAGTCGATCTCCTCGACAAACAGTTCCCTCGTATTCCCCAATACGAGATGTCTGACGCGCCGTAACATCACCAGAAGCTGATCCTCTATGCATTGAGCTACGTTGAGACACCTCGTGTATATTGATGGGTCCCAAAGCACCAGGAGCTGATCCTCTATGCATTGAGCTAAGTCGAGACACCTCGTGTATATTGATGGATAAAAAGATGGCAATCATCAATTAAATTAAAGAATCACACTCCGACAGGAGTTAAAATATGTAAAACTTACGTTTATCATGTGTATTGTAATTATTGATATTTATATTAGAATTTATACATGAAGGTGTTATCTTACAGCGGGCACAAACGTTGTATTTTAATATCCTACACTCTGGGATGCACTGGAAAAACTAGCGTATTGCAGATTATAAAAAACTACAGTTTACATATATTATTGAGAAGTACGTTTATGTTTGGATGGATATCGCGACAGGCCGCCAAAGAAAAGGTCGTTGCGATCTCTTCCCAGACGTGTCATGAGGCCTCACAACCCTCGTTTCACAAAATATATATTTCGCCGACACAAGTCGATCTCCTCGACAAACAGTTCCCTCGTATTCCCCAATACGAGATGTCTGACGCGCCGTAACATCACCAGAAGCTGATCCTCTATGCATTGAGCTACGTTGAGACACCTCGTGTATATTGATGGGTCCCAAAGCACCAGGAGCTGATCCTCTATGCATTGAGCTACGTCGAGACACCTCGTGTATATTGATGGATACGAAATCACCAACACCAATCACTTGTGCCTTAAATCTGGTAGAGCTACCTCCCAGTGCATATTTGTGAATGAAAAAACCTTCATCAGTTCCGGAACCCAAATCATCCTCTGGCAAGAGATATAAACATGGCAATCTTCAATTAAATTAAAACAACCGGAGGAGCTGGAATTGGTACTTCAGTGGGCTGGAATTTGACTTCCACCACCCAATGAAGTTGAGGATATGGAGGTGACCAATTGTTAAAAGCAAATTCCATGTCTTATCTCGATACCAAACCAATAAAATACCTACCCGTAGAACTAATAAATCGTATAATATAACTAACTGTAAAAATACCTAACCGTAGAACCGAGTGAATCACGTAGTTAAATAATGTTAATTGGTTCATCATGAAATATGTCATTTATTCGATTGTGTTAGCGTTTCATCAGTTGCTGCGTACAGACTCTCCGAGGCGAGGGCGAGATGTGCATTCACGGTAGGAATTCTCATTCCCCATTGTTCTAGGTATGTTAATCCAATTCAGGTATTAGGTCTCTAAGGTGAGTGCCGATATCAATTAATGTAAGCCGAATAATAGTATTTATATTGTGAAGAGTAGTTCGGAGTGCGGGAGATATGAAATTTAAATTCAAGATAGTAGATTGTATCAGAGTCATTTAAAAAATCAACAGAAAGCAGCACCCCAAAGTCTAAAAGAACCAAAAGTTACCACACAAACCTGGATCACGTCCTGATGACCGAAACAAAAAATTTACACAACGTGCGAGGGGCGGATCCAAATAAACGAGGAAGAGGAAGGTCGGCTTGCTAAGAAATATTTAATTGATCAGGTGATTAATTAAACATATTTTAATCCTTTTAGAATCTAACCAGAATCAAAGCGGAATCGGAGCAGCCGACTGTCGCAGCGAATATTCGACAGGAAGAAACAAGTAAACAACTAATTATCAAAAAAAAAAAAATATTTTCGTTAGGGAGAAGGGGGGGGAACTATTACAGTGGTGCCGTGACCAGGAGATTTTGGTTTAAAAGTGTGTTGCATTCTGTTAAAAATTAGACAGTGACTTTGATTAAAATTATAGTAAGTACGTAATCTAGAACAAATTTATTAGAATAGAAATAATTCACGCGAACGAGGTTATTTAGACACCAGTGAAACGTTATAGATAGAAAAGGAAACAATCCAATTCATTTAAATACAATGATATAGAGTAAAGAAGACAAAAAAGGTAGAGTTGTACGTTTCTGAATAATGTAGGTACATAATAGCGAATTATGTATAGAACTTGCTATGAGGGGAGGACTAGAGATTGATTAGCGATAGGAATTATTACGTCTAATGTTGTCAGCGATAATTCCAGAAACCAAGAACATTTTGTTTAGGTATGCGGATCTTTAGCATTATTATAATAGTATTTGGATAGTTTTTATATCGCCGGTTTTGTGGAGAATCGCCTCAAGTGCCGTGAATTGAATCAAAAATGTCAATCGGTTAGACAGAGCGGAGTATGACAATCTTATTTGTTTGGTGATCTTATTTCACCATGAGTTATTAGTGCGTATAGACACGCAAGTTTTGAAATAAGAAAATTATTATGTTATTAAAAATAATAGCCTTGAGTATGGTTTGGGAGGAGAGACAAATACAAGAAGTTTTCTTAGGAGAGAGTTTTGATGGTAATTAACCTTCGATGAGTGACGAGGGAATTATAATTTGGGAGGAGCAAAAAACGGGTATTAGGAGCTTTGTTCAGAACAACAGTTTGCTGTAATCTGATCTTCAATAAGTGATAAAAGAGCGCAAGAAGTTTTAATTATCTAAATAATACTTTGATGTTATCCGCCTTCTGATAAGGTTCATCAAGAGGAATAGAAAAAAAAAACCGTAATCGATAAATAATAATAATAGGTATGGATTTAATGTCAAATCGCATAATTCAAAATGGTTTAGCTTCACGAAAATAAATACATTATTTCAGTAGGTTATGAGCGTTGCAGATAGTATGATTTCATACCTGCGCAACTAGGGCCGAGACAAAAAAATGGGTGCCTGGACCTTTTTTTTCCCTTCTCGCAAACATGTGACTGGGTCAAAACGCATCACGTGCAACAACAAAAATAAAATAGATCGACAACCCAAATAACAGCTGATTGAGAGGAATTTTAAGCTAGTTTATGTGAGGCCATCGAACTTCGAGGACAGCTGTTATTAGATAAGGAAGATTACGGTATTTTAAAACATAAAGTTTTTTCTAGTTTAAACCCGGAAATAAAACTAATTGAATTTGTCAATATCCGAACGACAATTATGAAACAAGTGAAATAGGAGATGCAGTCGCAATTTTAAGAAGAAAAATAGAGATTTAGTTCGACTATGAAATGAGTGAAATTAGTTGCAGTCTCTACAAAAAAAAAGAAAAACACTCTAATTTAGTATCGATTGAGAAATAACTGATATGATATACGGTCTCAACTATAAAATAAATTAAGTACGACTATGAAATTAGTGATAAGATGTAGTGTTAATTAAGAGGTAGCAGACGTGATAGACAATAGATCATAGGTTTAGAAAAAGGTCACCATGTGCTCGAATATCTGAAGTGGGTACCCGGGCTTAAAGTAGCAGGTACATCATTACGCTAAAACCGGACGGCAATGAAACAAAGGGAAAGGACTCGCACGTCAGGGGCGAACTAAGTACTTGGAAAGGTTTATTAAAGCAACGGGCAATACTTTTCCGTTATTAAACAACAGATATAGGATTTTATAACGAGCAAGTGTTAGATGATGGAAAAGAAGGAATACTCTTTAGAATAATAGCTGGCAAATCCAACTGTACGCTTATATTACTAGATTTTGGAAAGAAATAGTCACTTTAAAAAAAATCTTCTCTTTCATTCCAAGGGAGGAGTGTGATGGATTTGAGTTTTAATAAGAACGTATTTTTCTTTATTCTTTAAAATAATTCATGGAAATTTGAAGTCTCGAAGAGTACGGGTGGCCGCACGGACAATTTATGGGTCTCTTAAATAAAAAAATACCAGAGTTTCATGGAACTCATAGAGGTAGGATTTATTGTAAACACATCCCTTAATAATGATTTATAACTTGTGAATTCTTACTTTGTTCCTTTTCACGGAAATAACGCAGGCAATTGAGGCAGTTAAACAAACATTCTGAAAATTCAAAGACACTACAGAAACTAGACACTTTAGAGAAAACGTGCAGACGAGACAGGGACCATTGAAGAGGGTAAAGTATCAAATGACCCAGAAATATTCCAGTGACGGTAGGTGAGATGAACTCGGCAATGAAAAAGATCTCCGAAATAACCGTTAATTAGATTGGAGAGTTGTGCAATTTCGGCGTAAATTACGTATTTGGAAAAGGGCAGGCTTGTCTAGAGTACCACTTTGGGTACATATAATGATTTACGAGCATATTAAATTGCATACTAAATAGAATCAACACGGTTTAGTTTATGTTAAAATTAACTAGTTGCTATGGTTCGAAACCGCATACTGGTGCCTCATCTAAAATAACTAAAACAAATGAAATAAGGATTTTTGAACGACCCGTGTATAAATCTTGGGGACGCCCCTGGAATTTTGAAAGTGTAGAAATAATGGAGAGAGGGCGTCTAAGAATTAGTTAATGTGACATCTCTAGAAAAGAAGTAATTAATTATTGATTTTAGAAATGAGCTGGAATGTTCTACCTACCCTTAGGACTGGAGACGATAAATTATCATGTTAGTGACGGAATTAGTGAGAAGCGGTCAGGCCTTGGACGGGCGTTGTTTTTATAATATTTCCAGAGGCGTATTAAGAGACCAGTGTCGATCTCGAATGTGATTCGGTGTCAAGCGCCACTGAGAAACAGCCTTTTATTCTGCATTCAGATTTACGGTTTTGTGAGGAATAAAGTAGGATATAGTATAGGCTTGATGACTTCGATTATGAAATTGAACTTATCTAGTTTTAAGTCACTAGCTACAGGTCTAAGTTGTAAGTCGCTATCTATATAAGTCTTAGATGTAAATCACTAATTGTAAGTCTTAATTAAGTATTTTCTAGTTATAAATCTTAGCTGTAAGCCATTAGTGATAAATCTGATAAGTAAGTTATTAGATATAAGTCTAAGTGATAAGGTATGGGTTAGATAAATTATGTTGTAAAGCGCCTTGAGGTGATTTTCTCGCGAAGACGGCGCTGTGGAAGTGGTCCATTTATTGTTGTTATTATTGCCTGAGCGGATTTCTAAACCAAGCAATCTAGTAGGAACGGTACCTATTTTGGTTTGATAGTGGGATCAACCAGTAAGTAAATATCTTACTCAAAATAGTTGGTTTAAAAGAGATAATTTAAAAGAATTATAAGTTTGTTAAGTTGGCGAAGGATACCTAATACGGACCTGTGCAAGGAACAACGGGGAGTCGGTATTAAGGGAGATAAGGGACAGTCAGTGGTGGAGCAGGGAGGTAGTGGGTTCGGGAGAGAGAGTCGAGACAGTCAGTCGGGGACTAGGGACGTGGTCGGGTCGGGAAGACAGTCAGTCGGGAGAGGAGTCGGGACAGTGAGTTGTGGAGTATGGACGTGGGCGGTTCGGGAAGACAGTCAGTGGTGGAGCAGGGAGGTAGTGGGTTCGGGAGAGAGAGTCGAGACAGTCAGTCGGGGACTAGGGACGTGGTCGGGTCGGGAAGAGGGTCAGTTGTGGAGTAGCGACGTGGGCGGTTCGGGAGAGAGGGTCGAGACAGTCAGTTGTGGAGTAGGGAGGTGATCGGTTCGGAAGACGAGGTGATAGTCGGTTTTGGAGAGTTGGGGAGGAGGGAAGTCGGTCTTGAGTAGGCAGGGAGAGTCGGTTTAGAGAGTCGAGAGGAGGAGGGTCGTTTTTGGGAGAAGAGAGTGAAAGCCGGGTTTTAGAGAGTATACCGTCTGGGTATTGCATGGTGTTTTAGCATGCTAAAAATACGCGCGTGGGAATGGTAGTTACTGCTTTGCGGGTTGGGTTTGTGATTAAACGAAGATATTTTGGATATGCACTAAGAAGTATGGTAAGTTTTATTAATTTACTAACAACTACATTAACCAGCTTCCCAACATTAACAAAAATCTAATCACGTTACAGAGTCTAAATTGGATAAATATTTTGTAAACTTGATCAAAACCGTTCTGATATATCGGTATGCAAATACATTTCAAGATACCCGAGCGGGTACATCTAACTTCATTAAGTATTTTATGATAACATCTCGTTACACATCAGTTTATCTTCACACAAGCACTATCGACAGTGTAATTACCGTCACTCAATACAAGTAGTCAACCTTTAAGTATTCAAAAATACCTATTTATACGGAAATATATTTATGTACGTATGATAATTTCCAATAGATACCTACCTGTACAATTGTCTTTTATTGAGTTAAATCATAATCAATCAATGTCAATAAGTGATTTCATCTACCTTCACGTTCGATCCCGCGTGCGCTGGTTAAGGGGAGAGCGAGTGGACTTTCACAGGCTCCCTACCTACCTGGAGGGCGAGCGAAGGAGACAACATGCCGGTCTGGCTTCGCCTAATTATTCCTCATGGACAAAGAACTGGACTTTGAATGTTGAAGGTACCCGTTGATTCAGAGGGTAGGCCTGGTTCTCCTACTATCCTGACGTTGGTGAGTTATTTTCCCAGCATAGCGTCGGCATTTTGGGATTGTTTGAGCGGACTCACATTCCAAGGTGTCATGGATCGATGCCTACCTTTGACAATATTCAATAGCGAAGGGACGTTTTCACAGAGGAATTAATCGATGGGAACAATTATTCGTCATTGGCTTTCCTACTCGTTTTTACTGGGAGGCGGAGGGACGAGGTTGGCAGTGGACTCGCTACCCTTTTCTGATGCACGTATGGAGTTTTCCTGGCTGTATAATGAAATGACTTGGCGACAGCAGCTTTCCGCAACTCTAGATTCAACGGTGATCTCGTTGTGATTGAATCATAACGAAGACCCCATTCACCAAGAATCACACTCCGACAGGAGTTAAAATATGTAAAACTTACGTTTATTATGTGTATTTTAATTATTAATACTTATATTAGAATGTATACATGAAGGTGTTATCTTACAGCGGGCACAAACGTTGTATTTTAATATCCTACACTCTGGGATGCACTGGAAAAACTAGCGTATTGCAGATTATAAAAAACTACAGTTTACATATATTATTGAGAAGTACGTATATGTTTGGATGGATATCGCGACAGGCCGCCAAAGAAAGGTCGTGGCGATCTCTTCCCAGACGTGTCATGAGGCCTCACAACCCTCGTTTCACAAAATATATATTTCGCCGACACAAGTCGATCTCCTCGACAAACAGTTCCCTCGTATTCCCCAATACGAGATGTCTGACGCGCCGTAACATCACCAGAAGCTGATCCTCTATGCATTGAGCTACGTTGAGACACCTCGTGTATATTGATGGGTCCCAAAGCACTAGGAGCTGATCCTCTATGCATTGAGCTAAGTCGAGACACCTCGTGTATATTGATGGATAAAAAGATGGCAATCATCAATTAAATTAAAGAATCACACTCCGACAGGAGTTAAAATATGTAAAACTTACGTTTATCATGTGTATTGTAATTATTGATATTTATATTAGAATTTATACATGAAGGTGTTATCTTACAGCGGGCACAAACGTTGTATTTTAATATCCTACACTCTGGGATGCACTGGAAAAACTAGCGTATTGCAGATTATAAAAAACTACAGTTTACATATATTATTGAGAAGTACGTATATGTTTGGATGGATATCGCGACAGGCCGCCAAAGAAAGGTCGTGCGATCTCTTCCCAGACGTGTCATGAGGCCTCACAACCCTCGTTTCACAAAATATATATTTCGCCGACACAAGTCGATCTCCTCGACAAACAGTTCCCTCGTATTCCCCAATACGAGATGTCTGACGCGCCGTAACATCACCAGAAGCTGATCCTCTATGCATTGAGCTACGTTGAGACACCTCGTGTATATTGATGGGTCCCAAAGCACCAGGAGCTGATCCTCTATGCATTGAGCTACGTCGAGACACCTCGTGTATATTGATGGATACGAAATCACCAACACCAATCACTTGTGCCTTAAATCTGGTAGAGCTACCTCCCAGTGCATATTTGTGAATGAAAAAACCTTCATCAGTTCCGGAACCCAAATCATCCTCTGGCAAGAGATATAAACATGGCAATCTTCAATTAAATTAAAACAACCGGAGGAGCTGGAATTGGTACTTCAGTGGGCTGGAATTTGACTTCCACCACCCAATGAAGTTGAGGATATGGAGGTGACCAATTGTTAAAAGCAAATTCCATGTCTTATCTCGATACCAAACCAATAAAATACCTACCCGTAGAACTAATTAATCGTATAATATAACTAACTGTAAAAATACCTAACCGTAGAACCGAGTGAATCACGTAGTTAAATAATGTTAATTGGTTCATCATGAAATATGTCATTTATTCGATTGTGTTAGCGTTTCATCAGTTGCTGCGTACAGACTCTCCGAGGCGAGGGCGAGATGTGCATTCACGGTAGGAATTCTCAGTTCCCATTGTTCTAGGTATGTTAATCCAATTCAGGTATTAGGTCTCTAAGGTGAGTGCCGATATCAATTAATGTAAGCCGAATAATAGTATTTATATTGTGAAGAGTAGTTCGGAGTGCGGGAGATATGAAATTTAAATTCAAGATAGTAAATTGTATCAGAGTCATTTAAAAAATCAACAGAAAGCAGCACCCCAAAGTCTAAAAGAACCAAAAGTTACCACACAAACCTGGATCACGTCCTGATGACCGAAACAAAAAATTTACACAACGTGCGAGGGGCGGATCCAAATAAACGAGGAAGAGGAAGGTCGGCTTGCTAAGAAATATTTAATTGATCAGGTGATTAATTAAACATATTTTAATCCTTTTAGAATCTAACCAGAATCAAAGCGGAATCGGAGCAGCCGACTGTCGCAGCGAATATTCGACAGGAAGAAACAAGTAAACAACTAATTATCAAAAAAAAAAAATATTTTCGTTAGGGAGAAGGGGGGGGAACTATTACACTGTTGAGCTCGATCTAACAGGATAGACTATTTGTGAAATTCGATCTATCCAAATAGAATGCTTCTCAAGCTTACAACAAACTTTATTCAGCATTCTACTCGCCAAGCAATCGATCTCTATAACATAACCTTCAAATAACATTCACAGTAGCAATTAAAGAAATGTGTTTTAAATATTTTATGACTGGTGAATATTCTCTTTAATTAAATGTCTGTTTAATTAGAGGACTAGCAATAGTTTAAACGTAATTTATGGTAAAGCTGCGTCTATAACCACGTCTTTGTACTTTGACGAGAATACAGAGTTTAAAAGCTGGAAAATGCTTATTTATATCTTCAATAGTTTACCGTGGACTTTTCCCGGAAAGCTTGTTGTCAAAGTGACGACTTGAATTTATTTATTGTAGCCTGAAGGAGCTGGGAAAGGTTATGCTTTAATTAGTGCTGTTCCTGTACTTTTACTTTTTTTATAATATGTTTAAAAACTTAACATTGCTTATTTATTTATTATATTATATGCACCCTATATGGGCTTTTACATGAATTACAACTAAATATATCGTAAAAATTAAATTAATTTAATTTATTCTATGTTATTATTAACTATTATGTTTTTAATTTTCTTTCTTTTATTTTCATGTAATTATAATGCTCTATTTTTTTCTCGTTTTCTTATAATGTATTTTAATATTATTATTTAACCTTTTTTATTATTTTATTGTGTTTGTGTTTAATTTGTAGAACTCCATTTATTTATTTTTTTTAAATATAATGTAAATCAATTTTAATTATGTCGTTATTAAGTTCTGCAAGCATTTTTAGATTTTATTATTGTGACAGCTGTTTCGGCGTTTAATGCCATTTTCAAACTTGAAACTTAATAGGAACTTACTAATAACATTATTAAATTTGAATTACATTAAATTTAAAAAAACATTTTTTATTATATTCATTTCTCTATTTATATTTGTATATATTTCATGTAATATGGCAGATTGGGTTTGCACTATCCACCTAGTCCTGCTGGATTAAAAACATAAATAAATAAATAATTAATTTGACTCACGAACAAACACAGGAATAACAAAGTGTAAGTACGATTCCACATAATTAGCTACGGGGGTGTATAATCAAAACATACCTCACATTTATTTATTTATTCTTAAATTTAATTATGAAAACAAAAACCTTAGCCACCCATCTGACTAGGACAATCCTGTGTTGAGATGAGTGGCTTTACAATTTAATAATAATCAGTAAATTTCAATAAGCAAACAATGACACATGAATAAAAATTACTAAATATTAATAAGTAGATAATAGTAAATAAATAATAAAGATCAGATAATAATAATTAAATAATAATACTACGTAAATAATGATAAGTCAATAGTAATAAGTATATAATAATACACATTAAATATTAAGTAAATATTAATAAGTAAATAGTAATAGTAAAAAGTAAAATAGTAATAAGTACATAATAATAAAAATAGGTAAATAATAATAATTAAATAAAATTATGTAAATAGTAATAAGTACATAATTATAAAAATAAAAATATGTAAATAATCAAAGGTAAATAAAATTATGTAAATAGTAATAAGTACATAATTATAAAAATAAAAATAGGTAAAAAATAATAAGTAATTAAAATTATGTAAATAGTAATAAGTACATAATTGTAAAAATAAAAATAGGTAAATAATACTGTGTAAATAAAAATATGTAAATAGTAGTATGTAAATAAAAAAATGTAGGTAAAAAATTAAATTATAATTAAATAGTAATAAGTAAGTAATAATCAGTACTCAATAATGATAATATCGAGCATACATTCATGGATATAGCGAAACCACCACTATCAGCTAACATAGACTTTTGGACCATTTTTTTTAAATAAATTTATCTAGTCTATAGTTTTCATGTTGTCACTAAGCCTATTATATAACAAAGAAGCTTTACAAGAAAAACTCCTTTGTCCAAATGATGTTCTGTTACTTGCTGGCTTATACATTAGAAAAGAACCCATTCTAGTATTATGCACTTGTTGTGACCTTATAGCAGCACAAAATTGTTAAAAAAATTACACAGAGCATGTATTATGTACAATTGCCTTACTGTCATAATTTTACTTTCACTGTATAATAAGTGTAATGAATATAAAAAAACATTTCTTGTACATTATTTTTTTAATTAATTTTTGAGCAACATTTAACGACTCTAGGGTAGTCTTGTAACATAGTGTAGTCTTGTAACATAGTGTAGTCTTGTAACATAGTGTAGTCTTGTAACATAGTGTAGTCTTGTAACATAGTGTAGTCTTGTAACATAGTCTTGTAACATAGTGTAGTCTTGTAACATAGTGTAGTCTTGTAACATAGTCTTGTACATTCACTGATACTTATACTCTAGACACATTTCTTAATACTTGTTGAGGATGTATGCAATAATCGTCTGTTTGTATTTGTAATCCGAGCAGTTGAACATATCTACTATGTCTGAAAAAGATTTATTATTCGTTTTATTCTAACTAACAAAAAAATAATCAAAAATACACAAACGGGATGGTAGATATTTTATTAACCACAATTCTGAATTTAAATATAGTTTGAAATGACGCTATGCTGTTAAAAGATCTGATTAAGCTGCAATATACCAATCTTCTTCTTCTCCATATCCCTTTTCCGTCATGCTTTTCAGAAGTTTAGTTCACTTTCTCGGAATTTTACTCTAAATGAAGAATATTTTGAAGCTATCTGACATAGTCTCCCTGCCTCCGTGTAGTTAGGAATCTTGTAAACACATTAATAAAATAATATTAATGAACTGGACATTTTTCTTCTCAAGGCTCTTTATTCCAATTCATTAATTTATTAATTAAAATTAATATTCCGTCCTTAAAGGTGTTTCGTTATCTTCTAATGAGCATACTTACATTTTTATTTTCTTTCTTAATTCATGATTTTGACGCATTTAAAATAAATAAGTTTACAATTCAAGGGGAAGTGCGTATGAAGTTATCCTGGCCCATGAAATGGACAGTAATAGAATAGACCTTATTATTGTTTCCATTTGTTCAATAACAGAAAATGAATCCTATAAGAATTCATTTTAAGGATTCTAACAAATTCATATGAATTAAACAATGAAAATTATTGATATTTATTTGAAAACAAAATACCTAGATTTTTTTTTTAAACACAGCTTTAAAAAAAGTGTATGTTATTTTGCTAAAATTTCGTAGGCCCATTGTGAACAGACCTTGCATAAAATCTATTACTCTGTGTTGATATCGTTTTGCGTAAAGCGCCCTTTAGTGGATTTTCCCACGGAAACGGCGCTATAGAAGCAATCCAATCATTTTAATCTAAAATTCAGTTTAGAAGGAGGGTTTGCGTATCGCCGCCACAGATACCATTCTTATGATAACCAGCACCTCTAGCATAGGTCAACCCAAGTGGTTGGCAACGTTTGGTACCTAGCAGGGCCACCCAGGTTTATAGGGTGAGGTTAGTACAGGTCTTGGCGACCCAAGGCGAATGTGTCTACCCACCAGCTAGGTAGTGGGCCGGATCGGAAAAGACCGATTAAGGGAGATCCTTTACCTCTCTGAGCGAACTTTCTCGACCCATCGCCTTGCATCGCAGTGGGAGGGATGTATATTTACGTTCGTCACTCCTGGACACACTGATCCACAAATTCCTACCCACCTATTATACCTTTTTCCTTCTCAGAACCTCTTTTTCTTTTATCTTTTCCTTAAAAACTCTTCATTGAAGAAAATACGTTAAGTTTATACGTTATTGAATAAGTAAAATTTAACAACAATCAGCCTAAAAAAATGAATCATTGAGAAATACGCAAACGGTGGATATTATATGAAGTGGACATGCTTCCCTTGAACTGGACGTTCAAATCAAAGTACAAAGTGATGTCCACTTCATCGAATGGTGACATTTTAAAAATATAACGTTAAATTTCCACAAGCATACATATTATTAATTATTTAGAACTTTATTCACTATTATGTACCCAAATGGTACACATGAGGGGCGATGAAGGGTTGAAATAGGAGGCGAGGATCACACAAATATTTTTTATAATTTTTCCCTGCAGTGAGATAAATACGGTTGGGAACCTCTCCTCCAGATTCAAGAATAAGATTGTATTTCAATCCTGCAAATAATAAACTTATTTAAAACTTCGTCATTTGAGGAATATCTCTCCGCATGGTGTTTGATGAACAGTCTCCTTTGCTTCCCGCAACATCCAGATCTGTCCTTCCTCTCCTTCCCTTCTCTTCACAAACAAAACTCCTTCCTTTTGTTGTCAATTTATAATTATTCTGGAAGTCGGGGGAAACTTTTCCATCGCGATGCCGGCGTCTTGTGAACAGCGGAGGGTTAATGAAAACCGAGCATTAACCTCGGTTTTCATTAATCGAAAATGAGTAATCTGAAAGCGTGTTGCCTGTTGTATGCTAATGATGCGGTGATAACTATTTTTATTTTATTTATTTTGTAAAAACAGTTATATACACCAATACAATACAAAAACGATAAAAAAATACAAAAATATATTTAGCATAATTATATAACATATATACAAAAATAGTTTTAAAAAGATTATAAGTTGGAACATAAAACTTGGTTCGTGCTTGTGGAAAATATCCACATTTCCTGCGAGGCAGTTAATAACAGTAGTAAGTCTTCCCAGATGCATCACCATTGGTAAGTTAGTTCTACACCTGGGAAGAAATAGCAGTCTGTGTTAGCGGCTTCGCGTGAAATTATTAGGGATATAAAATATAAAATCCTATTTCAGCCAGGATGTCAGGTGTTGATAATACACCGTTCAATAGTTTATGAGCCAAATGCAGTAATGCTATATCTTTCCTAGAGCTTAGGCTGCAAATACCCAGCAATGTGGTTAGAAACAGCCATGGCTAAAAACCGAATTCTCTCATGAAGAGGAATCGTATGAATTTCTTTTGGTTTTTCTCGACCATTAGTACATAGACCACTGAGATCCACTCTCGAGAATGCTACGCACTAAACTAAACTAAAGGAGCCTTATAACTGCAAGGTTTGTCAACTACTTTGAACTGTGTATGACAAAACCAAATTTTTGTGGCTGATTTGCAGATCTTTTCAATGTGAACATGAAATGTTAAACTACCATCAAACAAAGTTCCCGAATCCTTACAAGTCGTCATTTGCTTCAGAGACATATCATTCGTGTACTACTAATAGTATGGAAGATCTAGAGTCTCTCGTATGTAGGATGAATGAATTATGTATGAAGAATGATTAATGATGAATTTAAGTGTGAAGTCATGGTGTTTAAAAGAAAGAATACGAAAACAGTGCGCAATATATTAGTAAATAATAAAAACTTGTAGCAGGTGGATGAGTTATATATTTGGGAAGTATGTTTACAAGAGATGGAAAGGCCGAGGGATATTTATTTATTTATTCATGCCTACATGATATTGATATATTTATCACATGGTTAGATATTTATTTATTTATTTGTAAGAAACAAATTTAATAGAAATATATATACAAAGGAAGTTTAGCAAAAGGTGAGCCAACAAAGTTTCCCGTGCTAACAGTGATTAAGGACAGGTTTTTTATTTATGAAGCTAACAAGATAAAGAAAAAACAAAATAAGAAGGAAGTGGGGGGAGGAAGAGGAAGATAGGACCAGTACAGGAAATGCTCTCGATACATTTTATACTCTTGCATCAATTTGTGGTCGTACGTATTACTTCGGTTCCATATTTTGAAAGGGTATTGTGAAGAATGTCGATTTTGTGAAATCGGGCGTTATATTGCGCACAAATACAGGGAATTGGAGAATTTTTCCTAAGATTTGTCCTGCATGCGGGAAAATAAAAAAAAAACTGTTTGTCGGTTTGATATACAAAGGAGTATAATAATACAGTCGATAAAATAATAATTACAGTGTAAAAGAAGAAAGTGGGTTTAATATAAGTATGTAGTTTATTTATTTATTTATTTATTTATTTATACATATATATACGCCATAAAAAATGGCTTTTACATTACAGTGATTTGAACAATTTATGAACATTTCATTTAAGTACAACAACAAATTTGCTCTCTGATTTTTTCTATTATATCAGATATAAAGGAATTAGCTTTGATCCCAAAACATATAAATATTTGAAAATAAGTATATAAGATAGCGTAATAAATAAAAAGAAAGTAATAAGATTAAGAAACAAAAATAATAATTTCGATAGACAACAGATTAACTACAGATTAACTACAGATTAACTACAGATTAACTACAGATTAACTACAGATTAACTACAGATTAACTACAGATTAACTACAGATTAACTACAGATTAACTACAGATTAACTACAGATTAACTACAGATTAACTACAGATTCACTACAGATTAACTACAGATTAACTACAGATTAACTACAGATTAACTACAGATTAACTACAGATTAACTACAGATTAACTACAGATTAACTACAGATTAACTACAGATTAACTACAGATTAACTACAGATTAACTACAGATTAGACAACTTTTGTTTTAAGCATCTTTTAAATGATAATATGGTAGACCGTCAGCATGATCGATATTGGAATATTCGTTGCCTAATCTGTGTAAACGATGTATTATCGAATTTTGTTCTTACAGCGTAATGAATAACAGTTTTACATTATAACTGCAGATTGTGCAAAAGAGTATAACAAGTGGCTTAGTACATTAGTATAAAAGAAGTAAGAAGGTAGGTACTATGTAAGTAGCTAGTTACAGCGCAATGGGTGGGTAATAGGTTTATAATTATTATGACGTTGTAAAACATAAACAGTTGTAAAGCGTGCTTATAATACAGCAAACCTTTATTTTGTCCGTGCGGGTGTTTTATAGAAACATAGCATAATAAATAAAATGATAAAAAAGGGGCACGTGAAAACATTTTATAAATCTATCAAAATATTCAAATGTGCTTTTCAAAGTGTAAAACACAAGTAGGCACCTACTTATGAACTTTATTATTTAGATACATTTTGAAAAAATAAATATTTGGAATGAAATAAAATTTACAAATGAATGTTTCTTTGTTTAGAGATAGTAACAGTCGTCACAAGGTATTACTTTCGCTGTAAAATCAATTATGGCACCCAAACGAAAAGCAAGAATTCACAAAGACAACGGGTACACATCAGCTAGTATTATACAAATTTGTTTATTTTTACAATCAAAATCGCACATTCAAATTTCACTGAATCCTGTAATTATATGACATTAAAAAAGTCATATAAAAATTAAGGCATTCTTTGCTATAAATTCATAATGAGTAAGTGAATTTCTCTTTTTAACAAAACTTTTTTTTCTTCTATTTCTCATTGCAAGAAAACTATAAGAATATGTTGGCAACGCGTGCGATTTTATAATGTCATGGTTATGTATATAATGTAACAATATTGTAATTAAAATAAAATTATGCAACAACGTATTAGAATGATCACACATAACCCTGGCGAATATATATATTTTTTTTTTTTATTTCATATGAAGCGGTAACTTGGTGATGTGAAATTATATTTTAAAAATAAAACAATAACCTTGTTTACATCACTTTTATTTGTTATGTACTTTTGCCGACCGGGTTTCGCTATTATCGTAGCTTCTTCAGGGCAGTACGCTACTAAACTATGAACTAAGATGCACATCCTTATTTATAATGCTTCTAAGTTATCTAGTATAATGCCTATTCCATTTTTTTGCAGAAAACTAGTGTCTGTATTTTTATTGAATGTGTGGTTTGTTTCTAAGAGGTGATTGGTAAATTCCGAGAAGCTATTATTATTGAAACATCCTAAAAGGAACGGCTGCCCGGCCTGTTTCATATAAAACTTAATTTTGGCTTTGAGGCAGAAATACTCACCACCTAATGATCTTTTTTTCATCAAAAAGTATAGTAAATGTCTAGTACGGATTAGAAGTAATTTATTTATTTTTGTTTGACATTATGAAATGTAGTAAAATATAAAGTGTTCTTTTAATCGTAAATTAACATTACGCGACGTTTTGCCTACATAAAATGCGGAACAATCGTTCCATTGATGTGAATAAATGCCCGAGTGGCCTAAAATATCTCCGTTATCTTTACCATTAATTAAAAATTTACCTATGCTACTGTCTACGTAAAATGCTAATTTCATTCCTGAAGGAAGGTTTTTAATGCTTTGTTGAGAAAGGTTATAGATATACAAGATTCTATGCCATCGGTACGGTTGATTACAATTATTAGGGGGGGTACTGTTGAATAAAAACTTATTTGATGACATTTTTTAAACGTTTAAGTTTAATTTGTATCTGTACATGTGTATATTTTCTGCGTCACTTCTCAATGTCTTTTCTGAGATGGAATAATAGCGTTTTTGACTAACTTATCCGTAAAATATTATCTTTTGTAATGCAGAAAATTATGATATGTTAAAAAATATGATATTAAAATATGTTGTAATTCAACAGTAATAATTTTACTACGTTTGCCTACATGAACGTTGACCCAGATAACTCTGATGATGACATGTAAACATAAAACATGACAATATTTGGTCGATTTTTTCCAGGTTAGTTGCAACTAGGCACTGTATTGTCTGTACGGGGCTGCAGGGGGCCGAAGCGGGGGGGAGTATGAGGGTCGGAGCGGAGCGGAAATATAACCTGTTGATGTAGGTCATGACTACCCGCCCCGGCGGACCGGAACGGGAAATAGGTCATCAAGGGGTACCTGCTCCACATACAAATATTAGTCATTCGGGCGGTTTGTGACGCATGAATTACCGGTGGTAATTCATGGGGATTGTTTGGTGTTCTATGCCACGATTAATGGGAATGTCAAAATTTGACGTATGGTCCCTTGTCCTCCGGGTACCTAGTATCAAATAATACTTGAAGATTTTTATTTCCAATTTGTCCCATTTTTTATTGTCCATTTGTTCCACTGTTGGGTTCCACTGATAATTGTATAAATATTATTAATAAGCACTGTACATAAATGTACACATATGTTATCTCAAAAAAAGAAATAATAATAATAATATAATAATTGGATTACTTCTATAGCGCCGTTTTCGTGAGAAAATCACCTCAAGGGCTTCACCTCACAGTTAACATAAGATGAAAGCTTAGTATTGGAACCAATGTAAAAATCCTATGTGTTCCTCGAGGATCTGTATTGGGTCCAATGTTATTTAAAATAATTTATTCTAAAATTTTGAAATTTTCTCTTCGCATTTTAATGTGTTAGCATTAATAATAATAAAAATAATAATTTAATGATTTGTATAGCGCCGTTTTTGTGAAAAATCACCTCAAGGGCGGATTGCTGTTTATATACTCGTAAACAATTTCTCCAACCCTTTCTAACAATAATCATCAACTAGTTTTTTACAAATAAACTGTTACAATAGGTGGATACTTTCTTAAAAATATTTATTTAACTGAAGTATTATGATGAAAATTGCCTTTGACTTTATTTTGAATTGCATCTTTCTGATAATGTTTTAATCACAAAATTACTAAAAAATTTCCTTTTTTTGTCTTGATCTTCGTTTGAACACGTAGAGGGGATAAATGGCGAACGGGTATCTTTAGAATATAAGACAGGCGAGGAGATAGAATTTTTTTATTTTAATTTTTAATTGATGGAAAAATTGTTGGGATCTCTTTATTAACACTATTTTAAAACAAATTTTCCATATCAAATTATTTGATATCGGTTTAATACGTATTTTCAAAACTCCAAAGAAGGTATTTAGAAATATTATTTTAAAAATAGAATTTCAAAAAGATTTCACCCTATTATCGTGGATAGCGATAATGTAATATACGTATTTTATAAAACAGAATTAGATGTGAATCGGCAGAAAGTAATATGTTTTTCATTAAGGGTTCAACTGAAATCGCAGATTTATTTTAAGACGTACAATACCAGCGACTTACTACGTTTCGTGGCTCATTGGTGGAAATTGTGAGAAGGATTAAATTTATCCAATTTCACATTCATTTGTAAATGCGAATCTGCGGTATGATTATTTTACAAAACAATATCCGAATTACCTCGGGTTCCTGAAAATCTGTGTGGTGTTAATTAAGGGATTACACAATGAACATTGGAAACCGTATCCTTACAAAGTAAATGCTGGAAGAACAAGCTAGTGATTATCTAAAACTTAAATAAATATATGAAGTTTTTTTTATTTATAAAGATTTCCCCAATTGTACTCTGTAAAGACAAGGGTACTATATCGCCACCCTATATCACGTCGTGAGGCGGGTGAAGGAGGAGATTTAATAATAAATTTCTCCGAAAGACGTGTATTTTTTTTGTGGCGTCATTATTAATAGAATTAATAAGAATTACATTGTTTAAACCACTGTTTTTAATGTATGTATCAGAATCATAGCTTCCCTCATCAGGATAAATAATATACAATATATGTATTGTAGGGAAGCTTTGCTTCTGAAAGATGTGTATGTTTATATATTAGAAACAGTGATGTAAACAATTTTTTTCTTATTCATTATTTTAAAAACTAGCTGATATGTACCCGGCCTTGCTCGGGATTTTTTTTTAATAAAGTTATGAAGTTGTGAATTCTTGCTTGTCATTTGGGTGCCATACTTGATTTAACAGCGAAAGTAATGCCTTGTGATGACTATTACTATGTCTAAACAAAGGAACAATGTGAAAAATTTGTTTCATTCCATACATTTAGTTTTTTAAAATATATAACAAACCTTCTTCTTTTGAATATGTAATCTGTGACTAACCAGGGTGGTATATCTACGGGCTAACCTCAATACAACATGGCGGGTTTAATGTTTTTCATGCTAATTTTAAAACCATTAGGAACAGTTTTAACCCTCTCTTAACCTTTCCTTCACTAATAAAAATAAATTGTGCTATTTTCAGCAAAATCGATCTAGTAATTTTCGAGAAAATTGAGGACACACAAACAGACAAACATTCATTTTTTTATACATTTAAATACATAGATTAATTTTTTTCTTTAGTCTTGTTGAGACCCGGATTGTGAAGAAGTAAAGCTGATTGGCGGTAGCTCGTTCCATACCGTTTAACAAAGTAAAAGAGTGAGTTTTTTTTTACTTTTTCGTTACTAATTAATATGATGAATTCAGGTATCCGGGATCTTACTACCCTCAAACTAAATATGTGCCCGATTTTTGGCACGTACAATAAAATATTTTTTTAACCTTTACGTACCTGAAGGTAAAAATTTAACGTACGATCCGAAGGGGGGTCACTAGGGTCCCCCATAAAACCATACCGAAGTGACCGTGACTCTTAATATACCTTTTGCCCTTTCCAGTAAACCCAGATATTGGTTGCTACCGTTTTAACTGGACAACACCCGTCTTCGGCCAGGAGTCAATAATTAAATAATGCAAAACGGTTAATGTTATAGTATGAAAGCGAGCGTGACTCAATTATATTATTGTAGCCATTTCCAGGAAAGTGCACCTTTTGATGATGAGATTTATGTTAGGTACTACATTTTTTAATAGAGTATTACCTCAGTATCGTTTTCCAAAGTTAGGTTAGTCTGTATCAAAATGTCAAGTACCTTTATTTTACATGTTTGTGTGTAATACAATAAACGAAAACTGGAATTGTGTATTTACATATAATTAAGAAAAATACCTTCAAATATATCTACATTAGTTTTTTTTATCTTATATGATAGCATTCTTTAGTACCTGCACTAATTACTGCACCACATGCAATTTTTTAAGGTTTTAAACAAATTTTTGGATCTAGTTTGAAATTAGAAAATTATTTTATGCTGCATTGTTTATCATTCATAACTTAGTCATAACATTTTTTCAGACAATCGTATCCATAAATTGAAGAAATTCACCTGTAAATTGCATAGCTAGGCTAGCCGGTTCGTAGTTACCTAAAGTCATTAAATAAATAAAATAAAAATATTATAAAAAATTCACGCATCGGTGCGCAAATGCGTCCACAGCCCGCAACACTGTAAATAACCAAAGTGTAAAATAAATAATAAAAATTTAATATTTATTAAAAGCTTCTTAAGCTTTTTAAGCTTTTTAAGGTAATTTTATGGATATTTTTGAGTCCTAAAATTCATTTTATTAATACTTTCCAGTTCTAAAAAATATAAGTATCTCAATAAATACCAACTCTTCTTGCGCCACCAATCTTCTAATAAATGGAAATCAATAGAAAGGGAGCAACAAATAACCATGTAAAACTATCATCTCTATAAATGAATTTTCTAATAAAACTGTGTTCGTCTGAAGCGACCTTCCAGGTAAGTATGTTTTTCTCTATCTGTTTGTACATAATTAGTTAAGAAATATTTGTACAGCGCCCATGAGGTGATTTTTCACAAAAACGGCTCTATACAAATCATCCAATTATGATTATTAGTTCTCAAAGCATGTCTTATTCGAAATTCGAGTCATACCACGCTTTTAAGCGAGAGCTCATTGTATTTCTATCCTGTTTTTTTTTTTTAAACAATTTAATGTGTGTGCTGCCGATCGCGTACCAACGGAAAGTCGGACATTGTAGGGGGAGAGTAATTTGATCGAAATTTGAGATATATGATTTAATATCTTAAGAAACATTAGCGGGATTTTTTTAAAGACATGTTGATTACCGATTATTTTTTCTAAGATTACGTAAATTATATTGTATGTGATGTAAAAAACAACTTAGATTTCGCATAAACTCTCATTTGGGGTAAATGTTGTACCCCCTTCGGAACGGGAGTGATAATGACACTAGAAAAATAGTATTCTAAACACAATAAATAAAATTCCACGCACAATTGAAACAAATGTGATTATTACATACTTGTGGCAAAATCTCTTAGCGTAGGTTGATAAAACCCATTGATAAAATACATCTGGAAATCTTCTCTCGATACACCTTCTCCTTCCAGACCAATTTGGCGTCTCTTCCTAAATCTTCTCGATTACACTTACATCACTCTAGGTACCTTTTCAGTCATCCATGCTGTCCGCGCCAGATAGTTCTCGATCTACCTAAGGATTTAAATATAGAAACTTGGGATTGATGGTTTGAATATATCGAGAAACTCTTAACATCGAACTGTTGTTACTCAAACTTGATTTTTTTTTAAATAAAACCCTGAGTATATTTCTAATGAATAATACAAATGGTCTAGCGACGGTTAAATATCTCTACAGTAAGATAATAAAAACTTCTGTTTACTGAGAATTACGTGAGAAAAGAAGAATGATTTATGCAGTTGATGGAAGGGTATTGTACAATAATTTGAATTTGAGAAATTGTCTATTTTTACTTACGTTTGCTGCACTGAGTTAAGAACTGATATCTACGTTAAGAGTGCAGCCACATAAATTAAAGTGATTGAAATAAAGGATTTTCTACAAAAAATGTAGTGATGATGTTGCTGTAAATACTAAACACCTGGCTTCACAATATTTATGTGCCCAAGGATTTGATTTGTATTGCTTTCAGTCTAATTATGGGTTCCTTCCAGACTTCCATTCAAACATCAGGATTAATACCAGAAAACCGCTGTGGACTTAATTTTATATAATATCTTTATTTCGTATATGATCTCTACTGTCCTCATTAATAAGACCCATTTTTTAATTGGCAGGTTGTCATTTAAATCCCGATATGACAACATTTTAATACTGTAAATGAAATCAAAATCAGGCTTAAGCTCAGAATTTCATTTTGTATAAGTTATTTACAATCACAGTGATTAATAAAAGCCTACCATGTCATGATTTTTTATAAAGTTTCATTTATTTTTACGATTCTTCAAATTAAATGAAGAGATATTTCCTTGGCATCTGTCACTTTGCTTTCACGACTCATAAAAGAGAACCGCTCCATTAAAATTCTCTGCCAGTATTGCCTAACTACAATTCGTACCTACCCGAGGGCAAAAATATATTTATATTTTTTTCTTCGTAGCATCGGGTTCGTTCAATTATTTTTTATTACATATTGCTTTTTACCTTTTCTGTTTGGAAGTAATCCGGATTCAGACTCTAAGTAAGTATATAACATTTAAAATGTAAGAACCCGTCCTAAGACGTTATCAGAAACGGCATTATAAAATAGGTTCCTATGGAACGTATCGCATTGCAATGAATTTTTTAGGTTAAAAAACCTTTGTAACTTTTTCCACAATTTTTTTTTCGTACTTAAAATGGCCTTAAACATTCAAACAGTTGTCACAATAATAAATTTTTTTTAAATACTTGCAGAACTTAAAAATAACATTATTAAATCTGATTTGATTTAATAAAAAAAAAATTAAATGGAGTTCTACGAATTAAACACATATACAATTAATAATGTTTTACACTTATTTATTTTCGACTGGACCGGTTTCACCCCATTACAGGTATCGTCAGACTGGCACAATTAAAACTAAATATATGGTATATATAGCATTGATGTCAGGAATGAGTCCCCTTACTTTCTAATATTGTTTTTATTTATGACTTGAAATTTGTTTTATTGCTGACGGTACTGTTTACTATTATGTTTTTAAAAACCACTTTCAGGTTGGTTTACTACCCCCTGGAAGACGGATTAGATTAGAGTTTGTTTACTAAATCTATGGGTTTTTAAAAATATATATTAAGTCATGCGTGTCACATTTTATTTGAACGGATGGTAATGTGTGGTTTTGTTTTTTTTCCAGTGATTTCCTAAAGTGAATTTTATAGCAATTTTTTTTCCTGTAGTTACATAAACTGCGGGTAACCAGGCACATTTTAATGGATCTTTAAAATGTGTTATTATGTTATAATAGGTACACATCAGGGTAATATCCTTCTTAGAGTTCGCCTTGGATGTCTGCGACAAAATTCCCAGTTACATTTTACCATGGTATTTTATTGTGTGTTTCGTATTTACATTCATATGTTAGAAACTATTAATGCATATTAGTCAGGTTACACTATAAAGCATATATTAGAGGATAATCAGTCTTTTTCGCATTGCACTACCCCTGCATACATTACGTTATAAAACATTGTTTTTATTTCTTGCAAAATTGTCTACCCGAGCTTTGTATGTTCTAGAGTCCAGATCTTACTTTAAAATTTGTCGTTTTGAAAAAATACTTTAACGACGTTAAAGACCTTTTATGATTCAGAGCAGAACTTTTTTTTACAGGAGGCCCTGAGTGAAATAATTCCCTCAAGGCCTATATCATCTTTGGGGATGATGTGTGGAGGGTTTTTTAGATGATAGGAAGGAGTATACCTGGTGAGCTGTATTGAAATCGTAATAAAATTGAAATGGTTGATAATATTTCTATAAATTATATACGTACATGATTACTAAATACATCATTACAATAGATAGATATATTTATAATATTTTGTAGTAAATAATAAATTTACGGAAGAACATCAAGAGTGAGTATATCGGAGTAGATAAATGAGTTTTGTATTAAATCAGCGATGCATTCTATATATCTGTGATATTCACAAATATATTACCAAAGTTTTGAATTCTGTTTCTTATTTATTTATTTTTAAATCATTTTATTTCATATTAACTTCTATATACATCTGAACACGTGTACATAAACCTATGTGTAATGTATGTAAAACAAAAAATCCCACATAGGCAAAGTCAGTGCGTGGGTATACCTGGTATCAGTCAGGACCTTTGCAGTATTGTTTCCATAGCACGGTAATGATAATCTTGTATTTCTAGATGAAACGTGAATGTTTATTAGCCGAATTAAAGCAGGGCTGTCAATTTTATTACGTAAGATTTTAAACGTAGACTCTAAATCAGAAATAATTCGTCTGTCACTCAAATTTAATAGATCTATTAAAATATCACAAATTCCGGTGAGGAGTACTCACAACCAGTTTGACGAATTTTAATGAATATTAAATATTTTCAGAGAATCGCTGAAAATACTAGCATTATTATGATGTTAAAAGTCGATCATTAAATGTAAGTATCTACGAGAACTGCAAAATTTATTTGAGAGATTTCTAATCAAACTATCGGCTGCAGTTTCCCGTCGCTGTAATTAAATCTCGTCCTCGGAGGAAATCGTTGGGGAAGCACGTTCATCCATTTCACAAAGCAAACCAACCTACTTACTTACCTAGCCACTCTCCCCCCCTCCCCTCCCTTCCCTTACCCTGCCTTCCTCTAGTGGGCAAGAATGGCAAGAACGTGGGACAGGAGAAGATGTATACTAGGAAAAGACTGATTTTTTCTGAGAACTGCACTCAGCTACTCTGTTCAATTCCGCTTCTGATAACACTTACATATTTATTTAAATAAAAAAATAAAATAATTAACTTTTCTTTTTTAAAACAATAAGAAATGTCTTCAATTCAAAAGATTTGATTAAGATCTACATGGCTCTCTGCCACTATTAGAATATGGTATTATCGAATGGGGCAGTGCTAATGATAATATTCGTAATTCGCTTATAAGAATACAAAAAGGTATAATGAAAATTACACTTAAGGTCCCTGTAAGAACTAGCACTGACGAAATCTTCAACAATCTTAGCATCATGTCAATAAAACAATTATACTCTAAAAGAACACTACTTTAAATTCACACCTTAGAAGCAAGTGACCAAAAATACAAAATTTGGACGAAAATGCTTCGTATACCATGGTACTAAACTCTACAATAAAATCCCACTCTCCTTCAAAAATCACAACATTAATTCCTTTAAAACTCAAATAAAAGGCTGGATCATTACACAGGGAGATCTAAAATAGAAAACATATTAACACCAAATACAGACTGACACAGAAACCACTCAACTGTACCTCATATTAAAATTCTTTCAGGAATTTCATCAAATTAAAAAATATATATACGTAAGCATATAAAGCTTCGCTTACGAAACATGTTGATATTTAAATATTAGTAATAGTGGTGTAAACAGGGTAAATCTTATTAATTTATATGTAAATCATTATGCATATGTTACCGAAACATCATGAAAAAACACACGTTTAATGAAATTTATTTACAAGCTTCACTATGGGCACATTTCTACGACATTCAGCAAACTTCGTCTGTCTTTTGTCATTCATGCTTTTTCGCCCAGGATTAATAATAAAACTGCATTGTGAACTGTTAGCCTCCTAAAAGATCAACACAGTGTATAACGGCAGACCTGCATAACTTTCCTTGCCATATTATAAAAATGTAATTCCTGGAACCGTGCACAAATTATTAAGTAAGATCATACGAGATAAGAATAATAAAAAAAAATTTGCTCTTTCTGAAATTTCATTGTTCTTTTCTTTAAATGATGACACGATATTAATTAATCGTTATTTGAGAATATAATACAGCTCCACGTTTCAAAGGACAGAGCCGCCACACATAAAAAAAAAATTAAAGGAATCTTCAGTTCCAAGGTAATGAACTACTCGGAATCAACGAAGAAAATTTTCATCAACGAAATGCTAACCTCAACTAGCATGCAACTTCTCTGGTTGGCTAAGTCTAAATATATTTAGACGACGGACGGACACCCCATTTTCTTAATTTACTCATATTTTTTTATCTTGTCTTCAACTTACACAAAAACGGATTTTTTTCATTACAAACGGCGCTATAAAAATCATCCGATTATTATTATTATATATATAATAAACAAGCAAAAAAAAAAACGAAAAATCAAAAAAATTGTACGATAATGATTTCCATATATTAATGAAAAACTTACGTTTTTGGAAAAACAACTTTCAATTTAAAAAAACGTTTTTCTTAAATTTTAAATGATTAACATTTTCTTCTATTTTCTATTACAATCTTTTTTTTATTTCCTAAGAACCTACAATAAAAACTCACTCAATTTATAAAAAAAAGTATATAATAGGTATGCGTGTATGTTTATATATATATATATATATATGTAAAATATTACTTCTATGAAAACTTATTTTTTTTGCCACTAACTAATACTAATTATTCTCATGCACTTACTTGCCTTGCCAATGTGGGAATTTTTTGTAGTATAAAAAATATACATAAATTTATAAATACTTTTTTTTTAAATATTTTTTGCCAACTACATTGATTTTTTTTTTATTTACTATCTCTCTACATTCTGTCTTTTTTTAATAACTGATAATAAAAAAAGATGTTTTTTATAACATTTGTATGTTTATATTATATTAAAAAAAAATTATTAACAATAAAAGAGTTCTATTTTTTTTATTTCATCATATGTTCAACATAGCTTTTTTAATAATCGCTTTAACTTTGACACCGTGTCTGTCAACACCTTTATTTTCATAAATCAATCATGATACGTGTGAACACTTCCTACCGCCATGACACCACCTTGATAGATAGACGAGCTGGTGAATACGGTAGAAGACATGTAGAATATCGATCGTAAGGATCAGTCATAGAAATATGTAGTCATCAAAGAAATAATGTAACCTAAATAATATTGCTAAAACATACTTACTGAAACTGAAAGTGGTAATAATTAGATAATTTTTGAAGCAAACTACGACAAGTGAGCAATTGTGAAGTTGAAGACCAGAGCTGGTAAATGCACGGTAAATCATCGTAAAGACCATCACCCATGATTGCAGATTCGTCTAGTTTAACCATCGAAAATTATTTTATTTTTATATTAACGGATCATTACCTAATTACACAAAATACCCACCACGAAATAAGATGAACAAGAATAATATTTGATTAAAAATGGGGAATAATATTGACAAATCTTGAATTTGAGATATGATATCGATGAAGATGACATAAATTTAACTAGTCTCATTGGCTAAGTTGGTAAAGTGGTTGCCCCGGATAGGCAGAGATCCTGGGTTGGAGTCCCAGATGCGACTGAAATCATTTTATTTTCTTTTGTGATTTCCGGTTTCATGTTTCATTTAGGTTATGTTAATATTATTTTCTTCAATGATTAAATATTACAGCGAGGTTTTTAAATCTCAATAAAAATAATTAATAATTTAAAATTGAAGATGAACAAGAGCTGCAAAAAAGAACAGTACATACCTAAACTCCCCCTGGAACTAATATGCATAACATAAGTCCAACAGAATTTCGGTCCAAATTAAAAACTTACCTTTTCAGACTTTCATATACTTAAATTCAATATACCTGTGAGTACCACCGATGGAATATAATACCTATATATCATAATTATAAGTATCTTATTTTATTAAAATTATTCGAATCCTCTCACTCTTATCCGTTACTTATCGAAGTACAAATCACATTTAGAAAGATAAATTCTAATCAAATCCCTGAACTGTACCACCAGTCATAAAATATTCTTTTCCTTTCCTAAAATCGAGCAAGAACATAAATTATTTACAAAAGAAATACCAGGATTCAATAATATCTCCAATAAGATGTACTTTCCAAAATTATGTCATCTGCGTGCAGAACCGTTTATAAATTTCGTTAATAAACAGTATTTATTTCAAGTGACGTGCCAGGTAAGTAGGGTCCTGTATAAAATTATCTGCCTATACATAAAATTAATAGTCTCTATATTTTAACATGGCATCACGTTCATGGGTCAAATGCATTGTACATATAATTTTGTATTACAGATCGATGTATCGGTGAATGCAATTAGTAAGCCATAAATAGTAATAATAGATTGTCTATGGTTAGTGATAAGATAGAGCATTGGAAAAAAAACATTTCTAGAGCGCCCTTGAGGTGATTTTTCACAAAAACGGCACTACACAAATCATCCAAATATTATACATTAATGAAACAATGACAAAAATACACATTTGAGAGAATATTCAAGTCAAAGCCTGGACAAGGTTTTGGTAGAGTTCATGAGTTTAGATACACTCATGAACTCAATAATATTCTTCGAAGTTAACTTTCGCAAAGCCTGCTAAAAATCATTCAATTCAATTCAATTCAACTCAATTCAATTCAATTCAATTCAATTCAATTCAACTGTTTATTCTTTTTAAAAATTTTACAAAATTTACATTTTAAGGCATTTTTAAAGATGATACAGGATGTACAACATCCAAAATAATTACTTATAAAAAATAATAAAAATTAAAACAAAAAATAAGTTAGACATACATAATCTAAGTAAATTGCATACAAGGCATACTGGCATTATACAAGTAGCAACAAAGCTTTACGTTTAAATGCAGCTTCATTGATGCTAAATATGTCGATATCCGAAGTGATTCTATTTAACAGCAAGATTGCCCTCCCCACCGGCATGACCATTGGCAAGTTGGTCCTGCAGGCCGGGAGATAAAACAGTCTATGCTGTCGGTGACGGAGATAACCATCGGGAACATAAAAATGAATGTTCTCCATGACAGCCGAATTTTCGAACCATCCGCGAATCAATCATCATATAGACCGGCACAAAAAAATTGAAGGCCATGGCTTGAGTCAACAAATTAATAGAGACAAAGGGGAGATTCGCGATGGAAGCATGCCGACTGTCGCCAAGCTACGACCAAATTGTTCGGACTCTCAAAACAGCGGAGCCAATGAAAATTATGCGTTTGGTGTATAGGTAGAAACAAAAGCGGGGCGCTACTGTGCGTAGATGTGATTTGCAGTAGTATGGGTCAACAATGTTGGCGGCATTTTTATGCGAGAGATTTCATACTATGAATGGCCCATGGCCCATCTCCCTTGTTTCTATTATCCATGATTTTAAAACTTATTGGTGCCAGCCGTCCAAAGCCAGTGAGACAATGTTAACAGCAAATTAATACTTGGAATGTTTCAGGCGTCGATATGGCACGAGCAGAAGGAGAAATAATTAATTAATTTTCCTAGAATTGGTTCCAGATCTGATCACAATATATATGGCATAGCTAAAGCTTGTTCATAGAAATGTTTCCATGCTGAAAGCTTTTCTTAGTAAAGGTTTTCGATTGACTAGTCACTTCAGTTTCAGTGTTGATAAATCGACGTTTATTGAAAGAATGTTACACAGTTTAATGCAATACGGCATGTTTAAATATAAGTACAATATATGTTACATAATTATATTATTTTATGGGTTACATTATCTACCTTATTAGGTGAAACCTGTTCTGAGATAGGTGACTGGATGTACAAAAAAATATTTAAGTGTGATATTGTGACAGATTCGGTTTTGTGGAATTAAAATATTTAAATCACGTAATATATTAAAATTGTAATGCTACCGATAAACATGATCAAAGTATCGGAAGCTAAGATAGGGAAAATTAATCTGCTAAATGTGAAGGGCGGATCAAGGATATTAGAATTATGATAAACCGAAGTTCTCGCTTTCGGAGCATAAAATAGTGAATGTGATCTCCCACGAGTTTACTTATTAGGAACGTATATGTTTACCTCTTTCAACATAGGTATATTATCTATGGTTCCAGAGATTAACTTAAAATATATATGTATAAATAAGTATATTATGGTTTGCTTAAACATATAAAATTAACAGGGAATTTATTGGAATAAAACCGGTTGGTCGCTCAATAAGAAACAGATTGAGGTGTTAAGCTCCCACTTAAATAACAAGTGAAATATCTCAGACGTGCTTGTGTGGTGGGTACGATCTTCACAAATACCACTATCGCCGGCATGCGATCAAGCATTTGGGAAGAGCGATTCTCTCGTACACGCGAAGTACTTCAACGTCGCTCTGTACCATCCGCCCCAGCAGATGTCACCGCCTGTGGATTTATTCATATAGGATGAAACAAGACAGGCTATGTCTGCATGTGACACGAGTGTATGGGGCCGCTCTTCAGCTGAGAGTGTTTTCTTGTTCACTTGTGAGGAGCAAACACTTTGGAAGCACGGAGGGAAGTTGCCAAATAGTTGTTCATTATAATTCTGGAGATCATCTACTTTCTTGTTATTTTGACAGGCCGAACAGAGGACATACGTGATCTAAAGCTAAGCAGTAAAGAGAAAAGTGAAGAGAAGGGTGAAGAGAAGGTTTGCACAACCAATCTATTTGGAACTTCTAAATCTGATCATACATAAATGAAGGTGTTGGATTCCTGAAATCTGATGGCTTTTCACGACGATACTGCGATTGCCTTCAAAAATATGTATATACGAGTACTAGTATGTTCCAGTACCTACCATTAATAACCCTATATATATTGTAACATACAAATAGACTAGAGCACACTTACAATACTCGTCTCAATTTCAATGAAGGATTCATGGTTCCTAAGCATACAAACAAATATGGACGAATAACTTTAAATTACATGATTCTTAGCTATTTCAACATGTTACCTGCGAATATTAAAAAATATATATATTAAAACTAAACAGTTAATAAATATATTGAAAACTTGGCTGACTATCTGTGTTAGATAATTAGAAAATATAATTTTATGTGCGATTTATTGTTGTCGTATGTGTTTACATTTTTTTTTTTATATTTTCGTATTAGTATTTAGTAGTTTTTGAATAAAATCCTTACGAAATATTTATGTTTTAAGTTTATTACATATATATTTATTTTTATTTTATGTAGATACATACATTTTGTAACTTAACCTTAACTGTAATATTAGTATAAGGTTTTAAATAAAACGCTCCCGTTAGACAAACTTCTAAAAAATAGTGGGACCTTTTGACCTGTATTTTGTAAAATGTCTTAAATTAATGAAAAAATACAAAAAAAATGATTTATATTGCCTTTGGTAAAAAAATATGTAAAAATATTTACCGAATCTTAAAACACGGTTGTTATCATTTTAATCAGACTCCACAGTTACGTACTTGTTTCAAAATATTTAGGGCATGTCATCACTGAATACCTAAATGATAAAAATAGCATAGAACGCCAAAGAAGAGCACTGAGCGTGCGAGCCAACATGTCGCCAGGAGATTCCACAGGTGCAGTCCTCCGGTAAAGAAGCAACTATTCCAGACATACTGCATGAGCTTTTACACTAGCGAACTATGGACAAGGTATGCAAAAGGCTTCATGAGCACACTCCGAGTATAATATAACCACGCTTACGGGGCGCTGTTCGGCCTCCCTTGGCGATGCAGCGCCTCGCAGATATTCGCAGCATTCGCTTTGATTCGCCACAGAGTAGCCGGGACGAGTGAGCGCTACTGGAGATCGGGAAACCTTCTTGTCCAAGCCGTCGCCCAGTGGCTAAAGTGCTAAATATATTCACCTTTTTATTTTTATTGTTTTATTTTTTATAACTTTTTTTTATATTCTGTCTCCACATCATCTAATTGATTTAGATGTATTATTTTATATGGCAGACAGAGTATTGCACTCACCGCTTTGTTCGTCTAAAATAAACACATTGTTATTATTATTATTATTTAAAGACACATCACCCGTAGCTAAATAATTATTTTTGTTGTCATTTATAGAGGCACGTCTAGTCGGTTCTGTTTCATTGGATAAACTGTAGAGATAAGGGGATAAGTCCCCGGGGTGAAATGTGCCTTTCTTGCTATAGTTTTTGCAGCTACTCGAAATACAAATTGAGGTAAAAACGCCGCGTTTATGGCCAGGAAGCTGAACTTTATTTTTCGCTAATCTGGCACGGCGAAGTCTTGTTTTTATGGAGAAGTTTTTAAGAAAATGTTATCTTTATAAGACGTGAGATGTCTAGTCGAATTTAAAGAAAGTAAGAAAATTTCTTTGAAAGATTGGTATTCACTTTATGGTGTCATGATTAAAAGATGAATTAAAAAATTACTTTGTATTCACCACTTTATTAATACACAGATATCAATATGTTTCTAGGTTTAGCATTAGCAATACTTGACATTATTTTTTAGTATTCGTGATGAAAAAAGCATCGCTTTCGAAACATGTTGATATCTGTGTACATTAATAAAGTGGTGAATACAAAGTATTTTTTAATTAAATTATAAATTAAGAAAACGCTAAACATGTTTTTTTTTTGAAAAATGTTAAATCCGGTGAATTTGGAGATTTCATTTTTTTTAATATAAATTTTTTTTATAATCTTCTTCATTTTTTTTAACCCACTAATGTTTATTTTATATTGCTTCCCTGCGCTAAAAGTGAGACTTTCCCGAGAGATCTCTCATATCGCAGAGTTGTTGCTTGATTTATTGTTGATTTTGAAGTACCAACGTTTGGTCATTACGAGTACCCCGTCCTCGCCGAAATCCTTCATGATGATGATTCGCCTCGCGTCCTTTAACTCGGGCATAAAAAAACGATCTCCGCTGAGGTAACACGAAGAACAGTAAGAAAGGCGAACATACGACTGAACTCTCGTACACGGGTAGTCTCGCCAAGAATGTAGAGCATCCTTTTTAAATATTAATTGTTTTTTGTGTTTAATGCATAGAAATCCATTTAATTTTTAAGAACTCAATAACAACATTATTATATTTGTTTTACATTAAATTTAAAAAAAAATAAAATTAAAAACAAAAAACAAAACATCCATTGTAAGTTACATGGGATTTTAATTTACACATTCATGTGTTTTACGTAATATATCCGAGGATATGTAATACTTTAAAGCTGTGCAGTTGTCACAATATGGGGTTTTATTGATATTAAAGAGGTATCACTTTAAATCCTTTTACTAAAACACTGTAATAATCTATTTATTGTACAACTTTTTTTATTATTTGAAAACCAACAGTTTACACTATTTTTTTATGTTTGGTAAATAAATTTTAAAAGTGAATTAATAATGGGTTTTCACTTAAGTATTTAAATTATTCAATTAAAAAATAAAAGTTACAAGATTAACCTGTGGGGTTAGGATGATAGGAGGGAGGGGAAGGGATAGGATCTAGTCTGCGTAGTGTTTTATGTATTGTGTGAATGTTATTTATTGATTTTTAGGTTTGAAATTATAAGGGGCCTCCTTCGACGGCCTCCATGGTCGAGGGGCAAGGCTCTCGACTATGAATCCGAAGGTCGCGGGTTCAAATCCCGGCGTGCGCAAGTAATTTTTATTTAATTAATTTGTGTTGTTTCACAATTAATTAATTTAATAATAATATATAGTATATTTGCGCACGTTCCATAGTGGAAGATACTCTCAGTATCGCCCTGGTGAAAGACCACCATTCAGAATTGAAACGTTGCTTGAAATTTCTTTTAACCGTGTTTGGTGACCAGATCTGAATACCCAGGTACTTCCCCACCTTCCTCTTCCCCTACCCAATACCTTCAGCCTCACAACATTCCCCAATTGGGAATGCCATAGTCTCACTGGCTCCAGACGGTTGGGAGCAGTTTGGGACTCTTGTGAGGTATTCATATAAAAAAGGGGGCTGAGCTGAATAAGCCGAACTCTCTGTATAAAGTGTTAAAAATTTTTGAAGCGCAGTGAATGAAAGTGGTTTGTTTTGAATTAGTGTTGCATTGAGGCAGGTTTAGTGTGTGGTTGTGTGTGGTTTGTCTGTTGGGCACTCTCAATTAAATTCGTTCAAGTAATTCAAGGCAATCTATCACAAAGGTGGCTATTTTTTGTAAAAACAGTACGTCATACGTCAAGCAAACTGTGTATTTGATAACGTGGTGAAAATTATGCCACGATACTTTCCATGTGAGCTCACAGCTGATCCTGAATATAATTTATTTTTTATTATAGTGCTTGGCTACACAGCCCCGTTCCTCGGCTACAATTGAAAGATGAATAAATTATAAAATTTTAATCAGCGCAATAATTAGATGGTACGATTCGAGTCAAAGTTAATGCGTTAGATTTCCCTGTCTGTAGATCCATGCATCTCTTTGCCACTTGATTTTAATGCTTTCAACAAATGGAAGAGCCTTTGCGAAAGACTTTAATCTTCTTAAGTACGGGAGCTAAATATGCGATATTACGTCGGAGTGCTGTTGGCATGAAAATAATGACGTCCTTATACTAGAGATATACGTAACAATTTTCATCCAGTATTTCAAGTAGGGGAGAGTGGCAATGAAACGGACATTTTCTTTTTTTATTCGCGATTACTAATATAATAAAATTAGAATACTGTAACAATCTATTTAATGTATAACTTTTTTTTTTGGAAAAGCAATAGCTTTAAATAATTTTTATGTATGGTAAATATATTAAAAAAAAATGAACTAATAATAGATTTTCCCTTAAGTATTTAAATTATTCAACTAAATAAGAAAAGTTACAAGTGGCCTATGAGGTTAGGAATTATTGGAGGGAGGGAAAGGGAAAGAAGCAAATCTTTATAGAGAAATAAGTATTATGTGAATGTTATTTACTGATTTTATGTTTGATATTATAAGGAGTTGAATAAGTGCAAATCACTGTATAAAGTGTTAAAAATGTGCGAAGAGCGGTGAATAAAGATGTCTTGTTTTGAGTTAGTGTTGCATTGAGGTAGGTTTAATGTCTAATGTAATATTCCTGATGAAGAAAGCATCACTTTCGAAACATGTAGATATCTGTGTGTATTAATAAAGTGGTGAATACAAATTATATTTTTTAATTAATTTATCATAAAATCAATCTAATTAAATTTACATGCGCACGCCAGGATTTACACCCGCGATCTCCAGATTCGTAGCCAGGATCGTAACCACTCAACCACGGAGACGTCAAATATTAATAATAATTAAAATTAAATAAAATTAGAAACCAATAGAATGGCCTTTCTAAATAAATACTATTAATCTATTTGTCATCTAAATATCCTAGCTGAACAACCACCCCCGTAAATTGCCATCCCAACACAGGCGTTTCACACCTAGTGAGATGGGCAATACGTCAACCGATAGCAAATGTGTAATAAATAAATAAATTGATAATTTGGGAAACATTTTTTTAAGTACGATTTATTGTTGTTATTTATATTACTCTATTTTTTATACGTGTAAGTAGTAATATTTTTGAGTAAGATAGTTTTGAAATATTCATGTTTCAAAGATTTAAATTTGTTACATACATTTATATATATATATATATATATTGTTACGAGGGGAAAAAGAGGGAAGGATGATGATGTAAAGCTCCACAAGGGAATCCAGTGTTACAGGGGGAAAAGCACCACGTTGGGTGGCAGTGTTTGTGTTGGATTGAGAGGAAAAGGGGAGAAGAAGGTTGGTGTAAAGAAAGCAGTGCAACTTACCCTGAGATCAGATTCAGGACTGGATCCTGCTCCACCGTGGTTTAGGTCAGCTGGTACAACATAATGTTTCTCTTTCTCAAAGTCAAATGGGTCGACCGCAGCCTTAGAATTGGAGTGGGTATCTATTCTACTTAATTGAAGAGAATGCGTGCTTTCAACTCAGAATTTATTTATAGCAAAACATGGACAGGTAAGTTATATGCGGGTTTCACCACGAAGGTGGTATTCAAGCTGTTCTAGACAATTCTCGCTCTCTCTGAAGGATCTCTAAACGGTCAAGTTAATGGGAAAAGGCACACATATACAGCACATAATAAGAAGGGGAGTTTTGATAGCGGCTTACATGAGTAGCTGGTAGTCAGGCGATGCCAACGGCAAGCCGGAGTCCAGGTGGCCAGCATCCAAGGTACACAGGTATTAAACATTCCCACACTGATTTTAACAATTAAAGAAACACCATACCAGGTGTTTACAAAAGGCTAGTGTGGTAAATATCTACTTCAGGCCCAAGCCCACGTTCAGTTGATGTTTCCATGTCTGGTATCGGATGACGCAATAAAGGGCGGCTGCGTGCTCAAATCACGCACGCAGCTGATGATTCGGTGTCTGTGATTGGAGTGCATCGCATTCGCTCGCTCCGCGAGCCCACACCGTTCCACGCGGCTGGAGATTATCTGTCCGCTTGACTCATTGGTTGATTAAAAAAAAACTCACCGGATTGGTTGATAATTGTGATCTCCGGCGAGATGTACTGTTATTGGTTGAAACGTAACGTTTTGCAATCGAGCGGCTAGAAGTAAACCAGAAGCAACAAGTATTATTCCTTCGCGACTAGAATCTCCTATTTGTTACCTAACAATATGTAAGTACTAAACTGTAAGTAATTAACTGTAAACTTATCATAAGGTTTCAATGACAAGTACCTGTTAGTCGAACTACTGAAAAATAGTTTATCGGGACTTTTTTTGTCTTAAAATTAATAAAAAAATAAAAATTGTACTACTAATAACACTGACTGTAATAGTGCCTTTCCATCATTGTTCGAGTATTAATTCACTAACTTGCTAGTTGGGAGTAGTTTACGTATATCTTGCGGCCCAATCTGGACGAAGCTAATCAATCAAATAAGTTATTAGTTCAAGGACAACAGTTTAGGAGTTTTTGCACAGTGTTCTCTCTTTTCGTATTCTATTTTGAAAAAAAATCTGTGACGTATTTTGTGAAATAATAAAAAAATTGTAAGGATTCTTATTTATAATATTAAAGTGATTAAAAAGCGAAAAAAAAAATATTTACAACAATAGCATGAGGCCACTTATCAACACTGAATCCGGTGGACGGTATTAGTAACGTAATCTTCCTGGCAAATTCCACGTCACACTTAGCGATTTTAGTTTACTTACGGTCACTCCAAATGATTCGATACGTTTGGTGACTTAGCAGGGGTGCTCTAGTCCACGGGGTTAGATTTGTCCAGGTCTTATATCTGCCCACCCGCTGTGTGGTCTACCGGATCGGGAGACTCCTTGACCTCTCCAGCCTAACTCTCTCAAGCCATCTTCTTGCACCGCGGTGGGAAGGATGGATTAATACGTCCGTCCCACCTGGACACACGGACCCTACGATTCCTACCCACCCCTCAAACATTTTTCCTTCTCAGAATTTCCTCTCCTTCCTTTCATTAAAAAAATCCTCCATACAGCATTCCCAAAGATAACATAGGCCTTGAAGGAAATTTTTTTTCTCAAGGCCTCCTGTGTGGTGTTAATGTATAAAAAAATAGGTAAAAAATCAAAGGACACTTATGCCCGGTGCACACGAAGCCAGAATAACAAGCCAGGATGGCAAGCTATCGCTATTAACCTAGTAAGCTAGGAACACTAGCTACGCGTAGTCAAAACTGGATTTAATATGAACCCAGTAAACTAGAGAGGAAGCCAGTAAGCCAGCGTCTCAAGATAGGATAGTTTAATAGGACGGTATTCTAAAATTTGATCCAGTGGTGCCCCCACCACCGAACTTTCCATCCTGGCTTTGTGTCTAGCATCGCGTGGCCGCCTATAGCTAGTACATGATCGGCTAGTGCACGGTGGCAACGCGTTGTGTTTTTTTTCTGTAAAAATGTCGAAACTTGGTAACAAGATTAATTTATAGTTTATACAATTGTATTACGATAAAGAATATCTGTGGAACGCTAGTATTTTATCTTATCTTAAAGATATTATTTTGGCGCTCTCGCAGCAGCCGGCAGCTTTTTATAAGCGCTCCAGTTTATCTGGGAAATATTGCTTAGTTCTTAATTTTTCCGGTGTTAAAGTAGCGTAAAATAACCGCAATAATTTATAGGTTACATTTATAAAAATCATATAATTTTAGTGTGGCCGTTTCGGGCTTAAATCAAGTTTATAATAAAAAATCAAATAAATACCCAAATATTTTAAGTTCAAATCTGTCACGTTGTTCTAAACTAACCCAAAAGCATCGGTCGGTCGAAGCGTTCGACACATGTGCTTATTAAAAGACCTTTTTGCTTGTTAAAAGTGTCCCAAAGTGAATGATTTATAATGTTATTCTTTGAACTGTGGTGATTGTAAACAATATCGTATACGAGCTAGACAACTCAAACTCAAACTTAATGGTGAATGTGCTATTTTGGAGCCTTTAATAAGCTGCAAAGATATCGCTGTATAACCTTGAACACTGTACCATAACTGCAATCCGCAAAATTAGATTTCGTGGCTACCGAGAAAGGCGCAATAGGAAATAAAAACATTTGACGACAAGATCTTCTGCTGTCACGGCGACCTGAGTTCTGACCTCCAGTTCACGGAGCAGATCCGGTGCATCATGCGGCCCACGGACGTGCCCGACAAGGCTGCTCTGCGACCTGCTGTGGTCCGACCACAACAAGGATACCACCACCGGCTGGGGCGAGAAATAGACGACACGCTGATGTGCTCTTTCCAGATCCTGAAGCCGGCCGACAAGCGCGTACGGGCAGACCAACACCAAGCCCAGGGGCGTCACCAACAAAGACAAAGAAGATTGGAAGAAAGGATCAGTACCCCCGGCCCCCGTCCTCACCCGCCGCCCAACTTCACATAACTCCTATCATTCGTATTAGCGTCTTGCAATATATCGTAAGGAATAAATACAGATAGCTTCTATTTTTTTTTTTCAATTAAACATGTATGAAAACTTAGACCAAGCCGTTTTTAGTTTTGATAATTTAACTGCATCCTTTATATGGTCTATAAATAATGTGTAATGATAGTGTCAAAAAAAAAAAAAATGTCATAGATTTAATATAGGAATAATGTAAGAATAGGAAGTAAGATTTGTAAAGCGCCCTTGAGGTGATTTTTCACAAAAACGGCGCTATAAAAATCATCCGAATATTATTATTATTATTATAAGTCTGTGAGTAATTCAGCATTACAAAATACTTCTGCCGAATCAATGACAATCGGCATAATAATACCCACTAAAGATATTAAAAATTAATTCATAATGTTGACCATTCATTATATTGAAAATGCAGTTTCAGTCTTGTGTTTTTTCTGCGTTATCTGTTCGTGTTTTAGTTAGTTACCTTAATCACTAAAATAATACTGGTTTAAAATTTCCTAGCATCGTTTAAACCGTTTAGTAAGCTAAGATCTTGTCAAGACAGGACGCCGGCAAATTAGCTCGTTATCCTGGCTTGTTATATTTGCCTCGTGTGCACCGTCATTACAGAACAAACGATCAATGGATTCACAATTTTCTTTCTATCTTTTAATAGCTAAATTATTGCAACGAATGTTAGATGTTGATACTTGGACAGAGAGAACCGACAAGATGTCAGTATGCTGGATAATGACAGCGCTGCGAACAGTATTTCTTGTATATGTAGTTGGCAGATGTCCGTTTCATTGGCACTCTCCCCTACAGTAGTCTTCATCAACCTTGTCACACTTAGCATTGGTAAATACTCTTTCACTCCGTTTTAAATTCTAGTTAATATACTCGTATATTATAACTGATACATCAAAATCCAGGTTGCATACAATCCTTCGTATTAGCCCTATTCGTATTAAGTATTCGTTCAAAGAATTCTTCATAAAGTCACAGATGATTTTATTTGAGTTTCCATTCAATGACAGTGCGATCAATTAACTCAATTAATAAAATAAATATTGCTGGATAAATTGTTATTTTCAAAACTTCGCCTTATTACTAGGTTTTCTTGAATTATTGTATTGTTGTTTGGGTTGCGCGGCACTCAAACAGGTCATCTATAAAATTTGTTGTCTTTAATTTTTTTCAAGAAATCGATCTACACGTTAAAAAATATGCTCGAAGTTCCAGCTACAAATCGCTGCGTGCGCGCCCCATCGATCTGCTATAACCCCCCACTATAACCCCTTAATATATCTAATATAAAGCCCTACTATATCTACTATAACGCACTACTATAACTCCTTACTATATCTAATATAACATCCTAATATACCTACTACAATATCCTACTACATCTACTCTAACGCCCTACACTACAACTCCCTACTATATCTACTACAACGCCCTACTGTATCTACTATACAGTAGGGCGTTGTATTGTAGGGCATTAGAGTAAAATGAAGAGTTTTTTTTTATATTTAATCATTGAAGAAGATAATATTAACCAATCCTAAATGAAACAGAAAACAAAAATGTATCAGTCGCATCTGGTAATCGAACCCAGTCTTACCGGGATAACCGCTCTACCGACTGAGCGACTGATACCCTTTTTTTAATTTTCTGTGGTCTTTTTTGGTTTCGTGTTTCTTTTAGTATAGGTTAATATTATCTTCTTTATTGATTAAATATTACAATGAGATTTATAACCTTCAATAAGTTATTAAAATAAATTGAATAGTTATTTATGTATCCAGCAGATTCCTTATCCTTTTAGTGAGTTAATGAAAGCAACATTTCAACGAAATATTGACTTTTACAATATTCATATCATAATAATTTTCCATTCATTTACCATGAACCTAAGCTGATTAAATAAATGAGACACTTTTATCGCTCAAAGGAGCCTTTACCAGCTTTAAACTGTAATTTTCCAAAAACATTTAATTTAACCTATTTAAAATACAACACACTTAATCATCCACGTCAAAAATTAATTACACAATCATACTTTGTTTAATTAAATATAAAAGTGGGACATGGTAAAAACACGATATTATTCCATCTAAATAATTTAATAAAAATATGTGCAGGGTCAACAGTTGTGTTAAACTGACTAAGTAAAGTGAATTAATAAATTTGTCTGTTAAAAATATATAACTTTTCAATATTCTATAATATATAACAATTTAAAAAATCTATCTAAATTGTGGGACATGGAAAAAACGCAATATGCAAACTTTGGCGAAAATGCCAAATTAAATGCCTCCCATTCCAAATATTACTTCATTCAAAAACTATGTAAATATGCCAAAGAGAATCAAAAGCAGGATGTAGGATGAAAAATATTCGTTTTGGGTGTTTCACGGAATGTAAAGCTTGTCTTTTGTGATATGTCTGACATTGAACTCTCAACCTCTCTTCCCAAGGTCGGTTGTTCAAACCACTATACTGTGCAGAGTACCAAATCAATTCAATATCATGAAAGGTTTTGAAGTACGTTATAAACATGAAGATCCTTTAGAATTTTCCATCAACATACAATCTCCTTGTTTTAAATCTGTTGACATGAGATCGTTGAAAGCGCTCTTTTCTTTGCTTGCTTCCATTTTTTAGTCACGTAACTGATGCTCAAATTTCAAAAACACAAACGAGACAAACGGGGAGACTTATTTATTTGCTTTTGCTCCGGTTTCAACAGCAATTCCTAGGAGCAGCGTCTCGATGAAACTCTTGTTAGAACACCAGGTGTTGAATTATTTCATTTGTCTACAAATCAATCACAAAGGTAGGGCAAAGGAGATGGAATGCTGCAAAACACTGTCTCTTCTTGCTTTATCCATTTTCATACATCTTCTGATCAGTGACGTGCAGTCCATACGCGCTGAAAATCTGTATAGTAAATAGATTAGAATAATAGAAGAGAATCTATGAGACGATGAATGAATATGAATTAAGCAAGAAGTGTATGACAAGATCGAGTTGTTTGGCGGTCCGTCCTTTCTGCCTACCCCCCTGCAGGAAACGGCATGATGGTTAGTTAGTTAGTTAGTTATATTCATACATCATGAAGAATTTACTTCAAAGAATAATAGTGATGTAGGTAGTGAACTATTGCTACAATGCTTGTATTTATATTAATCAAAAAATATGTATTTTAGCAATAATTTTTAATATTTTTTTGGGGCACATCAGATTTTTATAACAATATTTAAGATATTTTAACTACATACTTTAAACTACCTTGTTCTAATATTATTTTTGTAAAATTTTCGCTTTAAGAGGAACGGCTATGCTGCCTGTTTCATATATAACTTAATTTAGGATTTGAGTTCAAAATACCCATCCAAAGTGAATGATATATTTTTTTAATTAAAGGTTTAGTAAATATCTAGTACGGATGAGAAGTATTTTTAATTATTTTTGTTTTAAATTATGAATTATTTACCATGAAAAAAAAACAATTTTCGTAATTTTAGAAGTAATTTATAAAATTATTTCCAGTTTCATCGTATTTTAAAATATATATATACGTGTATATATATCTTATTTAATATGTAAATATGACTACGTAAATAAAAAGATGAAAACAAAACATTTAAAAAAAAACGCTTTTTCGGGTCGATATTTTAAATTATGTACGGCAAATTTGTATTCCAACGTAAATTGGCCGTTTTTAATTTAATTTAAAGTCCGCCAAAATGTTTATTTTAATATATATATTTTTTTTATTTAAAATTTTATGTTTTATTATATTTTCAAAGTGGACGGGGTAAAACTTTTTTCTAAATCGTCGTTAGCCCCCAAATAATTGTTAAAGGTGCCTCTAAAATCACGAAAAATCCATTCCTTTAATGGCCTATATTTCATAATGTAAAACAAAAATAAATAAATTACTAGTCCTTACTAGATATTTACTATACTTTTTAATGAAAAAAAAGGTCATTAGGTTTAGGTGAGTATTTTGGCCGCAAATCCTAAATTAAGTTATGTATGAAATAGGCAGCATAGCCGTTCCTCTTAAGGAGACCCAATAATTTCATCAACATGCAGAAGATAGACAGTCCATATTAAATTCAACATGTAAAAAATTTGCGTACAGCATCTGTCAGCACATCTTCACTAACTCTACAAGTACCAAATAAAAAGCATAAGTATCTAAATAAGACTTAAAGCTTCAACTTTGAAAGCTCCACACTTATACAAGAAACCAGATATTCTACAGATACTGATAATACTAAGTTAGTTAAGTATTACTTACCTCGTAAGATTACGTCTGTTGATTTGTTTTGTTCGCAAAGTTCTGCTTAAGGGGTACCAACTAAACAGATCTTGTTTCTCTATCAACAAGGCGAAGGTTTATTATTTTGTTGAGATGGTATTAAAAAAAACAGCAAGATAAATAGATTTTATTTCTGGAAAACCAAATTAAACCCCAAACTACCAATTCTCAAAGACTTTTGTTGAGTATTAGAAAAGGATTAAATTCGTTCTTTTCCAGAATTCTGCAGTCATTCGAGAGTTGAAACTTTGTACTTTTTTTTATATCCGTTTCTATTTAAGGTAGTTTTCCGTAATTAAATTTGTTTCGTCTATTAAGCGCCTAGTAGTTTACAAAGTTTTTATTTTTTATTTTTTGTTCTGAGAAAAAAGACAGTATAATTTATGACATGGTAAAAACAAATCTCTTATTAGATCATGACATCATTCAAAACATTGAAACATGGTAACATCTTTAAATATAAAAACAAGTTTTGTACACGAAAATATCTGGTTAAGATAATTCAAATTTTATTCTGATTTTCTTATGGACACCAACTTCTTAAGGCATTTTAACAACTTTTTAATTTGTAAAAACTAATAAGTAAAAAACTTAAAAAGTTTTGGTTAACAATAATTTATAAACTGGGTAGAAATAATTCGTTCATACTTTTTGTTAAACTTGCCAAGTTTAGATTATTGTCAAATACATCCATATCATTTAAGTATTTGTTACCAAGACTGTGTAAGCGTTGAATTGGGGAATACAAACTATAGTTGAAACGGGATATAAATACGGACATACATATTTATATTTGGTTCCTGTTTTATGTAGAGTTTGTATCGATTTGTAACAATTTTATATTTTATTTATTTTATTTTTTTTATTTATTCATTATCGCCCCAAAAGGCTTTTACATATTTTAACATTAAAATGATTATGTGTACAGAACTTAAAAAAAAATAACATGATGCATAGTTGGTATATAAGTGTAACATATTAATAATATATATGAAGGTATAATAATGTATTAGTGCATGCCACAGAGAAGTTATAAAGGGAAAGGTTTTTAATTTGTAGATACTACTTTTTTTTATAAAATTATTAATAGCCTGATCTACATGATACATAATACACAAGTGCATAATATAATACTCTTATAATATGAGTGCATGACATTGTGAAAAAAAATCATTGTGTTTTTATATTTCGGATGATGTAAAAATGTATGAAATTGCATAATACATAATATAGTATATGATACATAGAAAAAAAAAGAGGAACAAGTTTTTGGATTGTAGATGAGTACAAATATAATATATATAAAAAAAAAAAAATTAAACAATAGCTCTTATGCGATGCTCTTATAATCTTTGCAACATAAAAATATAGTTCAGGTATCTTTTAAACATGTGTAAACTTATGTTAAATATATCTACAGCAGAGGTGAATTTATTTCCAAGTATATGTAGACGAGAAATGGATGCATGCATTTGATAGTTTGTCCCAGAATTATTGTTACAGAATAACATATTTTGCCGAGTTTGTCGATGAGGTACTTTGAAATTGATTAGTTGCAGGAGTTCACAACAGTCTAATACACAATAAATAATTTTAAATAAAAAGTTAAGTCTGTTATTTTTCTTCTGTTTTCTAAAGTATGTATTTTGAGTGTATTTAGCAAGAATGTATAGTTTATGTGTTGTATTGGGATGTGTAGTTTGAAGTTAATAAAACATAAAAATTTGCGCTGCAAGCGTTCAATATTTTTAATATGAATGATATAGTATGGGGACCACACTATTGAATTGTATTCTAATATGCTGCGCACTAGTGACAAATATACGATTTTTATAACTTCTTTGATAGTTCTAATTATAAATCCCAATGTCTTCATACCTTTATTAGTTATTTGTTGTGTGTGATTTACAAAATTTAATTGTGTATCAAAGAAAACTCCGAGGTCACTAACTTCGTTGACTTTTTCCAAGATTTTGTTATCTATAGCGTAGTTAAATGATAATGGGGTTTTGATTCGACAAAATGTCAGTGTCTTGCATTTATCAACGTTGAGAAATAAGTTATTAGCGATACACCAATTATGTAATTTATCGATGTTTAACTGTAAGATTATGCAGTCGCTAATATTGGATATTTCTTTGTATAGTTTAATATCATCGGCAAAAAGTAGAACAATGGGTAATAATTAATGTGATTTATGTGATCCGCAAAATGGGACCACACAATATTGCGTAAACTCTAATATATTTTTTTCGAAGGAAGCAAACACTCTGGGGTGTGACATTATATATTAAATGAAAAAACACAATTTGTAAAACACCACTTTTATTGAATTAATAACGATCGCCAACCAGGTTTCGCTTCACCGAAGCTTCGTCAGGGCTTATTATTAACTTAGTTAACTTAGTTAACAATAAAAGTGGTGCTTTACAAATTGTATTTTTTCATTTAATACCTAATGTAATTGGCACAGTAATGGGTTTTTAACAATTTTAATGAAGCTATTAAAAAGATATTTTCATAATTGCGGTAAAGCCATGTATGTTTTATCGCTTCCTTTTGATCGCAAACGCTCTGTATCCAATAGTAATTAGATAATTACAGTATCGATTCTCTACCACCCAATTAAAGTATGGTAATTTATAGCCAATTAATGGAGAACATGTGCTAGTTTTAGCTCTGAATTGGACGTTAAACACCAATGGTAATAGACTCCGCAGATCATACTCGTATCTGTAGTGGAAACTTATATAAGTACTTTCCTTGCTTTTATTTATAAGTCATAATTTGTGCTAAAACTTTTACTTTTGTATAGAGTCGGAGTGAACATCAACTCAATGCTAACATAGTAAAGAGTTCTTGAAATGATTTTTTTTATTAAAAAAACTTTATAACTTTTTTCCAGTTATTTATTTCCGACCGGACCGGTTTCACCGTATCATGGGCATCGTCAGACTGGCACAATTAAAATTTAATCTATATTATATATATACCATCGGTGTCAGGAGTGAGTCCCCTTGCTTTCTAATATTGTTTTTATTTATGACTTGAAATTTGTTTTATTGCTGACGGTACTGTTTACTATTATGTTTTTAACAACTACTATCGGCTTGGTTTATTACCCTCTGGATGATGCATTGCATTGTGTTTTTTTACTGAATTTATGGGTTTTTAAAAAATTACATAAAGTCATTCATGTCAGCTTTTATTTGAACAGGCGGTTATTTCTGGTTTTGTTTTTTTTCCGTGTGATTTCCGTTTTGTTTGCTGAAATGAATTTTATAGCAGTTTTTGTCCTGTAGTTAGTTACATGAACTACGGGTAAACCAGGTACATTTGAATGGGTCTTTAAAATATTTTATTATGTTATAATAGGTACACATCAGGGAAATATCCTTCTTAGAGTTCACCTTGGATGTTTGCGACAAAATTCTCGGTTACATTTTACCCTGGTATTTTATTATGTGTTTCCTATTTACATTCATATGTTAGATACCACAAATGCATACAAGTTTACCCTATAATGGATATATTAGAGGAGAGTCCGCCCTTGTCTCTAACTGATTATTCATTATGTACTTTTCTTCTACTTTGCTTATTGTTCGAGTAAGTGAATAAATGAAGTAAATAAATAAGTGGAAAAAGGTTATAAAGGTTTTTTAAACAAAAAAAAATCATTTTAAAATAGAATTACACCATGAATTGACGGTTTCAAAGTTAGACATAATTAAGAATTCTTTAGTGTTGGAAGTATATTATGAGAGACCACCATTCAGAATAAAAATGTTACTAGTATTTAGTATTTAGTAAACTACTAAATCTGAATAGGTACGTACTTATTCGACCTTCTTTTTACCCACCCCCTTCCCTTGCCCGCTTACGTCAACTCCATAATATCTGTACCTGAGATAAATAAATTTATTTATTTATTTAATATCAATGGTATAGAATAATTGTACAAGCATAATAACATATTACAGGTAATTTTAAAAGGTAACTGTTAAATGCATGTAAACTAGGTACAAGCGAGTGTTTGTAATGCTCAGTCCTGGTGTTGTTACATTTAAATACAATTTTGGAACGAGTAGCTCTCGTAGGTATATGAAATGAATGAGGTTAATTAAATCAGGGCTGTCTATACTACCATTTACAATTTCGATCATAAATAACAAATCGGAAATAATTTTTCGATCTGAGAGATTTAGTAAATTTAATTCTTTCACCAAGTAATTATAGATAATTCTTTCAATGGGAATACCGAGTTCATAATTAATGTGTCTTATGAATTTATTTCGAAAATTTTCTATTGAATCTGCATGTATTTTAAAACGGGGGAATCAGGTCGAGGAGTTATGTTCAACTTGACTACGAACTTAAGTTGTATACAAAGTTATCATGGTTGAAATATTCTTAAATTCCCTGGAATTTCGAAAAATGAAGCCAAGTATTTCCATACCCTTATTTTTAATTACGTTTATGTGGGATTTACAGTTAGATGATATTATAGTCGAACTGACTCAGGGCAGTTGGAACTCTTGTGCAGTGATCACATGAAAAATAGAAAGCAAATACTATATAATGTAAATAATTATTTTTTTTTCGGCAGAAAACGTTATCATTTTGAAAACAAGATATAAAAACCTACAGATTTTTTATCGTTGATTTCGGAATTCTATAGTTAATTTAATCAATAGTGTTTTTGGTTCCTGTCCTTCTGAATGAAATAAACATCTGCAGAAACATACATTTGAAAGATTCTAGTAATAATAATAATTATAATTGGATGATTTGTATAGCGCCGTTTTTTTGTGAAAAATCACCTCAAGGGCGCTGTACAAATATTAAAATATTACTTCCTATTTTCTATCTAAATTACGTACAAACACATACAGAAAAACATACTTACCTGGCAGGTCGCTTCAGATGAACACAGTTTTATTAGAAAATTTAATCTTAGAGATGACATGATTTTTACAGGTGCTATTTTATCCCCCTTTTCTACTGATATTACATTTATTAGAAGATTGGTAGCATAAGAAGAGTTGGTATTTATTTGAAATATTAATATTTTTTAGGACTGGAGAATATTTATAAAATGACCTTAAAAAGCGTAAGAATTTTTTAATAGATCTTAACGTTTTTTTAAACAGTTAATTATTTACAGTGTTGCGGGCGTGGATGAATTTGACGAAAAAGTTTACTTATTCTATAAGTGACTTTAGGTAAGCACTAACCGGCTAGCCTAGCTAAGCAATTTACGTGTGCATTTCTTCAGTTTATAGATATGATTGTGTGAAAAGATGAGTTTTAAGTTTAATTATGAATTCTGTCGAGTCTGATCATTCTTAAGTCATGCGCCGGTTCATTCCAGACTTTGGGTCCTGATACTCCGAAAGCACGATCACCGAACTTAGTATTAGGTGTGCGCTTCGGTTTCTTCAACCTCCCGATAGCTGATGACGCTGCTGACCTAACGGGGGACTGCCGTGAATTGGTATATTCAGGAATACACTGTTCTGATAAGTAAGCCGGAGTCATTCTGCAAGTATTTTTAGTTTTTATTATTGTGTCAGCTGTTTCGGCATTTAAGGTAACTTCAGTACTTGCAGAACTTAATAATAACATTATGAAATTTTATTTACATTAAATTAAAAAAATTAAATGGAGTTCTACGAAATAAACACAAAAACAATTAATAACGGAGCCATTCCGTTAAGTGACTCAAATACCATCCAGCAGAACTTGAATTAAATTCTTTCAGGACATTTGAGCCAGTGGAGATTTTTGAAATGCTCTGAAATGTTGAAATATTTAGATTGGCAGGTGATAAATAAGTACGAGTAAATATAAATTTAGAACCAAAAAATTACCCGATTTAATTTAATGGGAATTGACACTCAATCGCAGCATAATGTATCACTTTCCTTTGATATTTATTTACGAAGAAAGCGTAACACACAAAATAAGCCGAACTTTTCTTTACAATAATAAAATACTAATAATATTTATGGAAAAGGAACAGATGTTACCATCAATATTATGAACGTACTAATATATTCAATAGAGCACATTATGAGAAAGCTTAGTACATCAGGTTTTGTACAACATATTTAATCATCATTTCAATATTCTAAAAGTCTTTTCAAGTTCACTTGGTTGTCTCCAATCCATTCGTCGCTCAATGGGTTTGTGAAATTACTTTGACTTTGAAATTGATGATTTCAGTAAGATATCGCTATGAATGGATCTCTTTGCATTATATTCCGGAACTTTTGCGTCACGTGATAGGTAGGAGCTAAGTAGATTTAATTCCTATCAAATCAAATTGAGCGTGGATTTTAATATTCGATCGCAATCTTTCACTTGAATGCAAAACTTCTAATTAATTTCAAATTTTACGTTAGACTGGCTTCCGGCCAAAAATTATCAGTGCTTTTGTATTTTTTGTCAACAAAAGCGAATTGAACAATATTATGATGTGGTCGCGCCGGTAACGGTTCAACTTGTATAGCCTTATAGTTGATTTGCACAATAATTGGCTTCATCACAAACCTACCCAATTGTATTCCATACCTAGTCCATCGACTTTATCTGCATCATTGTCCGCTGTGATTTTGTTCACTACCATAACAGTATGGAAGATCTACAGTCCCTCGTATCTAGGATGAACGAAGTATGTATGATGAATGAGCTAATGATGAATGTAAATAAGTCCAAAGTCATGGTGTTTGAAAGAGAGTACGAAAACAGTATGCAATATAGTTGTGAATGATGAATACTTGGAGCAGGTTGATGAGTTTGTGTATTTGGGAAGTATGTTTACGAGAGATGGAAAGACTGATAGGGATATTGAAAGAATGGTGATGGTGAAAAATAGGTGAATGGTGAAAAATAGGTGAATGCAGGAAACTCCATTAACGGAGGACTGAACGCGGTTGGCGCAAACAAAAAGTTGTCCAAGGAAGCGAAGCTAGCAGTCCACAATGGAGTGCTGATACCAACCTTGATGTATGGCAGTGAGGCATGGAACTGGCAGAGGAAGGATGAAAGCAGACTGAATGCTGTAGAAATGAGATCTCTGAGACGAATGTGTGGTAAAACCATGTATGATCGAGTGAAAAATGTTGAGATTCGCAAAGAATGCAAGGCTGATGTAAGCGTAGTGAGCAAGATTAAGAAAGGGACGCTTAGATGGTTTGGGCATGTAGAGCGAATGAACGAAGAAAGGAGTGTAAGGAGAATATATGACGCGAATGTGAATGGAAGAAGAGGCCGGGGACGCCTGAGGAAGACATGGCACGATCAAGTGAATCAAATACTCGAGTCGGGCCATGTCAGAAGTCGGAATAACAGAAGAGAATGTATGAGGCGTTATATGAATGTGAATGAAGCAAGAAGTGTATGCCAAGATCGAGTTGTTTGGCGGTCCGTCCTCTCTGCCTAACCCTGGGGGGAAACGGCGTGATGGTTAGTTAGTTAGTTAGTTAGTTACATATTAATTCGCACTCGTAACCGCATATCAGATTGTGATCCCGCCGCAGATGAATATCGTCTGTGTTTTTTGTGTTGAACTCTTATTATTTACTTATGGTATGTTCGAATAAGTTCCGAATCAGATATTTGTCGTATTTTTTATATATCTTTTTATGGCACGTTTTTCTTGGGGTAGGCAAAGTTTTTCAGCCTTTATGGACTGCACGCCACTGATAAATACACAACGAAAAACATTTTTTTGGCTGATCTCACTCTTTATAAAATATTATGTACGTATATGGACAGGAATTCCACTTTTTAAATCTCAAACCGTAATAAACTTGTGAACTGAAAAACTTGCACTGGAGAAAAATACCGATGGAATAACAAAGGCGTCATGTAAATACTTTTTATGAGATATTTCATAGCTCTATAGCACATGATAGAAATGACTTTAGAGCTGAAGATTGTCGCTTTCAGATAGAAATTTTGTTCAGAATCTTACCGTTCTAGTGCTTTTGTTGCTTCAGATCATCAGAAGTGGAAAATATTGAACAAACAATGTGAACAAACAATATTCAACAGAAATAAATTGATAATGCTTATTTTGCCTTGGATTTCCGGTTCGATATGATTATTTAAGTGATATTTAAAGCTCCGTAGCTCATGATAATTTATTTTATTTATTCAACTTGACATAGTTCCACTTCCTGATGTCTTATATAAAATTAGATATTTTTACATTTTAATTTACAAATGGCCTATTTCTAATACTTATTACTTACATAATTTTTACGTCATACTCTAAGTATGCTTAATTTAGTTACATAATACTGTTGTCACTCACTGACATCTTTTGAAAACTTGTTCAAACCAAAAATTTCTCTGTATATAAAAATGAATGATTGTCTGTATGCCTGTCCTCAATTTTCTCGAAAATTACAGAACCGGTTTCGCAGAAAATAGGACAGTTTTTTTTTATTAGTTCCGGAAAGATTTAGAAATTATTTTTAATGAAATCTAACATGCAAAACTGTTACTATAACGTTTTAAAATCAGCATGAAAAACATTCTACCCGCCGTGTTCTATTTAGGTTGGCCCATAGAAGGTTTGTTTGGGTAGAAAATATTCAAAATTGAAAACACAAATAGGTACCTACTTAAGAACATTTTCATTTAAATTAATTTTGAAAAAAATAATTTTTGTAATGAAATAAAATTTTCAAATGAACGTTATTTTTTTGATTCGCTGTCAAATCAATTATGGCACCCAAACGACAAACAATAATTCGCAACTCTATAACTATATTCCAAAAAAAAAAACAATCAAGGGTAATCAGCTAGTAAATGGTGAGTTGTTAGAATATTTTTTTTACTTTAATTTAAAAGAGAGTTCCACAAATTAAACTTGAACGAAATATATAGATTTCTGTGTTATCAATAAGATTATGTCGCCTGAATTCGAATGGTAATTTTTTTATTGTTGTTGTGTTTAATTCGTAGAAAAGAATTATTACTTTTTTATTTAATTCATAAACCAAATTTTATGTCGTTATTTTTAAGTTCTCTGAGTGTTTTTTTTTTAATTTTTTTTATTTATTTTGACAGCTATTTCGTTGAATGGAAAATGATGTTATCTTATTACCATGATGAAAGAGCTCACAGTGCTAGTGTTTCGGCTGTTTAAGAGAATTAAATGATAATTTGAATTGGAATTGATTTTGCGCAGTTTCACGCCTGGTTTTGTGTGGAACTTTTTTCATTATTCTTCGCCGTGGCGTTATCTTCTCTTGGCCGCCGGCATTCTCTGCGAAAAGCGATTTCAATTTCCCCTTCAATTTCGTTACTATTGCTTTAATTTATTCGCACGTCGTTGGTACCCAGTACCCCCGGGCGCACTCGCAATATCTGTATTTTACACAATTCAACGAAAATTCATTTTTTTTAAGTTAAAGTAAGTAATTTATTGTGTATTTTCATATGAAGCAGTAACTTCGTGGTGTAACATTATATTTTAAATATAAAACAATGACTTTGTTTACATCACTTTTATTTATTATGTACTTTTCCCGACCGGGTTTCGATACTTCAGTAGCTTCATCAGGGCAGTATACTACTAAACCATGAACTCAGATACGCATGTATTACAAATTGATAAAAACGGGAGAGTGAAGGACCAAGAGTGAGGAGGAGCAGTTACCGGACCGGGAAGGGCGTGTCCTTTGTTGGAATGGAAAAAGTAGCAAGGCATGGCACAATCGAGTGAATAAAATACTTCAGTCGGGCCATGTCAGAACTCGGAATAACAGAAGAGAACGTATGAGACGTTGCATGAATGTGAATGAAGCAAGAAATGTTGTTTTGCGGTCCGTCCTCTCTGCCTACCCCTGCGGGGAAACGGCGTGATGGTTAGAATCATGAATGATAATTTAATATTTATCAGTAATTTAACTAGAGATCGCCACGGACTAGTCCGTCTTTTAACAACATGGAAATGTATTTTAAACAGCTCTCCCTTATTACATTTCCATACTTGAAGGTAAAGCTCAATGGAATTTTTTATTAATTTTTACGGCGCAGAAATAAATATCTTGCTGAAGGCTTTCAAAGAATAAATGCCAAATTGAGAAGTAGCCAGCCATCCTCTCGCTTTGTACAGGTTCATTGTTTAAAATCTATTCCCTCACGTGCAGACAGGGAGATTATTACAAATTGCGCATTGCTTTCCTACGGCTTTAATATTTCCGCTTACGGGGGGTAGTGTAATGTTGTTTTTAAATTAGTTTGTAAGGAGTTTTGTAGGAACCGATAGGCATTTTATATAACTCACATTTTTTAACCCTTGTTATATAATTTGAATCATCGGTCACTATAATTTCACTGCTGGATGAAAGGCCTCAAGATATTTCTTCTCTCCTCACGATTCTTGTTACGAGTTTCCGTGTGTGTGAATGTTTTCGCTAAAACAATAAAAAGGATTTGCTTATCGGTAATCTGTTAGATTAATTATTTATTGTTTTGAAACATTTACAGATTTTATTAGGATTAAAAACACATAAATTTACACTGTTTATCTTATCTAACTTATCTGCTTCAATTTTATTTGCCCAAATATTATATCTTGTTTAAAAGTAAGTACTTTTAAGAATAATCTGTACAATTAAAATCTAACTGAATATACATGGCCTAGATCGCCCTTAATGGGTGAAAGCCAATAACATAACAACAAAAAAAACATTATCATATTTATAAAAATAAGTGCGTAATAACCTATTTAAAAATGTTGACAGGATGCAATAAACCAAATTGGTTTGGTTATCAGTTATCACTTGATAAAGGTAATAAATAATAAAAAAGAAATAAGGGACATATAATAACATAAGTATTTCTAATAACACCACTATTTTAGATTTGTTTTTTTAAATTATGCGAGGCTGTTTTTAAAGATGTTTATATCGTCACATTCTATATCATTGTACAATATATATTCATTCGAGAAATCGGATTGAAATAGGCAATATTGTTATTAAATAACTTAAGATAAAATGTTTTCTGAATGCTTAAATAGCATATACTGGGAACTTTTATTACTTAGACAATGAGTGGTTTAGAGCTTTTTGTGAATATTTTTGAATAAGTCAGTAGACTGTCTTCTTTTTTCCAAGGTAATAAATAACATTAAAGCATGTTGCTGGTAAGATTGGAGTAACGTATTTATTTTATTTTATTTATGGAATCGTTCAGTTATACAGTATACGTATTTACATATTAATTTGTTACCTTGTTGCATTAATCAGTGACGTTTCCGCTATATAAATATATTTATTCCACATCTGAAAGATAACAGTCTTAGGATTTTTGTTTTGTACATATTCAATAGTTTTTGCATGTTTCGTGTAATGTGGATTCCATGTGGATTGTGGGTTCTAAATAGCTTCGATATTCTGGAAATAAATCCCAACATTTTCAATAATTTATTATGTCCAAGTATTTTATTGGCTTCGTATTGGGGACGAGAGTCGCTGGGGTTCTTGTACAACGAGAGCCACTTAACTCGGCGCAGATGTGCTTCCGGTAAACTGATGGAATGAATATTCTTATAGTTTTTTTTTTTAATATTCTGTGGTTTATATGTATTCACATTTAGCTACAGCATTTAGAATTTTTTTTGCACAGCGACTGTGACTGCACCGGATGCGGTTTAGTGAGGCTTACGTTTTCCGATGGAGAGAGTAAAAACCATGGTAGTTTGTAGTTGGGAATACAAAAAGGTTCTTTTTTATGTCCGAGATTTGCCACTGGATTTGCTACCTCTTTTCAAGCGTCGTAAGTGAATCAGACTTGCGCCTTCCGTCCGAGAGGTTTCCCGGATATGAGGCGGTTATTCGGGGGGTGTAAAAAAAATATTTTTATCACTGCTTCACATGACAACTTTTAAGGTCCGTCATCTGTTAACTGAGTACATAAGTCATTAAAAAAATGTATTTTCTATTCCTCTTATCAATGAGTTCTCCACCCCTAACGTATTTTAATACAAAGCCCTAGCCCAAAGTAGTTATTAAAAGCCTTTCAATTTACGGGACGCCCATTGTTCCAGCTAACTAGAGGTAGATAGGTAATAGGTAAATATCTGGTCGCGAGGGGGAAACCCAATTACAACGCATAATGTAGTTATCGGGAACATGCTCGCACACATTCTGCGCGGGGCCTAGCGGATCCACGGGGCGTGAGTACATACTATGAGAGCGGTACACGGCCAATTAATTGCGCCAAAAGGCACAGGAAACCGGATATTGACTACAAACTGGCGGCAAAATAAATTACATTTGGCACATTGTCAGTGGACTCTGAGATTTAAGCAGACTGACAACACATTAATGGTTGTTAGAACGAAAGGACATTTTTGAACAATATTTAATAAAAATTTAAAAGTATGAGTAAGAAACTTATGTATGAATTAATAGTTAACTAGGTAAGTACTGTTTCACCTGTGATGTTAACAATTTCTTACATTACTGACAATAAAAAAAAAAATTCAAATAATCTAGCGATTTGTTTTTTAGGACGGTTAATTAATTATTACACATTTCTTATTTCAAAGCTCCTTTACTCATGGCGAAAATGACGTTAGTAGCTAGAAAAGATGCGTTGACCCAGAAATATAAAAAAAAAATCCGTAGGTACCTACACAGTTGCCTAAGTTCACTGTTCGAGTATTGTTACATTTTTTACATGAATAACAGATTTGTGCAATACATGTTCTTTAAGAATGGTAAGCCGTTGCTTGTGCTTAGGAAAGCTGTGATCATTAATGAAACTAAAAATAAAACACTGTACTGAAATCAAATATAATAAAAATATATTTTTAAAAAATTTAAAAAACGTTTCACCTGAAAATATACAGAAACATTTAAAAACATTTAAACATTGGTAAACGCTGGATGTAAAATTAAATGTACATAGTTATATGTCGTCGATATATCAGTTTTAATTTACAAACTTTGGATAATAATAGTATAGGTAATAGTATACCGCCGTGGTAAGTAAAAACACAGTATCTTCCTTGTTAGTCTCAAGGTGTGTATTTACTTACCACGGCAGAATAGGTTTCAACATATGCAATTTAACATGTTATGAATACTAACTAAATAACTAACCATCACGCTGTTCCCTGAAGAGGCAGAGAGGACGGACCGCCAAAAACTCTTTCTTGGCATACACTTCTTGCTTCATTCACATTCATTCAACGTCTCATACATTCTCTTCTGTTATTCCGATTTCTGACATGGCCCGACTCGAGTATTTGATTCACTAGATTGTGCCATGTCTTCCTCGGAGAACCCCGGCTTCTTTTTCCATTCATATTCGCGTCATATATTCTCCTTAGACTCCTTTCTTCGTTCATTTGCTCTACATGCCCGAACCATCTAAGCGTTCCTTTCTTAATCTTTCATGTTACGCTTACATTAGACTTGCATTCTTTACGAATCTCAACATTTTTCAGACGATCATTCACGGTTTTACCACACATTCGCCTCAGTCATTTTTATAGCATTCAGTCTACTTCCACCCTTCCTCTTCCAATTCCATGCCACGCTGCCATACATCAGGGTTGGTATCAGCACTCTATTCTGGACTGCTAGTTAGAATGATTATTACTAAATCCAATTACACTAACATCAATCTTCGCCAGCTCAATCTCAGGAGATATTTACCGTGTTTGCAATTCGTTTATGGTCAATTTGAGAAATCACCTCTTACACGATATTTATGCATAAAATACGGAATAGGTAAAAAAATAAAAACAAGTCAATCACGCACTTTTTTTATAAACCACGAATTTATTGTATTTTTACGCCAACCGGTTTCACTTAGATCAAGCATCGTCAGAGCAAATATAATAACCAAAGAATTTTAACGTATACATAGGTACAGAAAACAATAGAGTGAGACAGATGTATTACAAAAAAGAGAGAAAAGAGAATAAAATATTAGAGGGAGACAACGATAATATACATCATAACATATCTTAGAAGCTGATATTTTCCTTCTATTAACAGGGCAATTTAGTAAATTTATATAAAAATTAAAAAATTGATGATTGATATTGATGATGATTGAAAAATTAACATTAATAAAATTAATATGAAGTATTTTGTTTACACCACTGTTTAATCAATTTGAAATAATGATTTGACTCCGAAATAAAAATGGTCACCAATGGTGCCGTCCTATTTGAAGTAAAAACCCCGATACCCCCTGAAAAGGCGCGCCAGCCATAAGCTGACGGTTGCAGCGCTCCCTTCTCTTAAGAGGAACGGCTACACGGCTTGTTTCATACAAAACTTAATTTGGGATTTGAGGCCAAATTACTCACCTAAACCAAATGACCTTTACTATACCCTTTTTTCGCCAAAAAGTACATTAAATACGGATTAGAAATAAAAGTTGTACGAATTGGAAGTAATTTATTTATTTTTGTTTTACATTATGAAATATAGGCCATTAAAGGAATTAATTTTTCGACATTTTAGAAGCAACTCTAACAATTATTTGGGGGCTAACGGTGATTTAAAAAAAAAGTTTTACCCGGTCTGCTTTAAAAATATAATGAAATATAAAATTAAAAATATATATATTAAAATAAGCATTGTGGTGGACATTAAATTAAATTAAAAACGACCAATTTACGTTGGAACACAAATTTTTCATACATAATTTAAAATATCGACCCGAAAAAACGTTTTCTTTTCTAAATGTTTTGTTTTAATATTTTTATTTAGGTAATCGTATTTACATAGCAAATATGATCATTTTTTTTAAATACGGTTAACCCGCAAATAATTTTATAAGTTGCCTCTAAAATTATGAAAATTAAGTAAAATACTTCTCATCAGTACTATATATTTACTAAAACTTTAATTAAAAATATATATCATTCAGCTTGGATGGGTATTTTGGCCTCAAATCCAAAATTATATATGAAACAAGCAATGCAGCCGTTCCTCTTAAAACGCTTGACCAATGACAACACACTTCAGTGTTACCATAAGGCGAAATAAATATTACATATCAAGGCTAAATTTCAATCTTTCTGTTATCAAATATACTTCATAACGATGTATGAATTGAAACAAATTACGAAAATAATAACCCTCCTGAAAAGATTCCAGATTGTCGCTAAATATTATTTAGCTTATATTACATTATTTTACGCGTAACAGTATTTCATCCCTCAAAGTGAAGTTCGCCAATTATGTTTAGCTATTTATCACTCTCGTCATGCAGCTTTTCGGAATCAGAAAAAAATATTTATATCAGTATTTCAATTTCCGATACAGAACCTTATCAAGATTTAAATAATATTTTTATACTGCTAAGTTTTTACTATCTAAATCGCACCTAGCATAATACGTGATCATTTTTTAATAATTAAAAAAGAAAATGAGTCGAATATTAGTGGAAGTGACAGCTCGTGAAATTATTCGAAGCTGAAATCATTCATCGCCTGACTTGTGTACAAAGTTTGCGGACTATTCAATGCCCAACTATAATAAGTTTATCTATTTTTCACTGTAAAGACTTTTAAAAAGTGTTTGTTAAAGTTGTATGGCAATGTTTAGTGAACACAAATAACATAAACAGAGGCATTTACATATAATAATGAACGCTCCATCTCCGGAGTGACAGGCATGAAAGTCATGCCCGCGCCCTTACATAGTACAGAGGTCGCTGGCGTAGGACGATAGAGCAGTTTATTGTAAAGATTACGCATAGCCATTAATTTTAAACATTTCAAGCTAAAGCACTTTATCCTTGATAAACTACGCCGCCAAAAATATTTTCAAACAAGCTGTTTTTATAAAATTCTGACATGATTTCTATGTGACGTGATATTTCAAAACTCTTATCAAATCTCTTCAAAATTAACCCAAACTGACATCTAATGTATTAATTAAAGTGATTTGTTGCCATGTCTCTAATGATCCAATGAATCAATTACGATTTACTGAGAAAAGGCATTAATCGCTTCATGCTCGAATTTTTTATTTCACAAAAATAGAACTAAAAACATCAGGTTATTTCATTATTTTTATTTAAATAGTTTATAATTTTAAAATTGTCCTGTTCAAAAAACAAAACAGAAGCAATAAAAAATGTTAAAAAAAAAACAAGTCACCCTATGATAATAAAAAAATAATAATAAAACAAATCTAACTATGATATGTTAAAATAGAAGAAACGATTTGCGTAAATCTCTACGAGCGTCAAGTGGCAATTTGCGAGCTCAGTTCGTTTGTTTATCTTATTTAGCACTAACAAGTCGAAACACGCGAGCAGTGCTCGGGTTGGCCCGGTACGACACACGCGAATACTGCTCGTTCAAAGGCATGAAGTGGTTTTAAAGCAATTCAGGGGTAGAATACATTTTCACATTTTTATTTCCTTAAAGATTTCGAGATTCCTTGAGGTTGTAATGTGCACTGCCACAGCTGCCTTCATTGGTCAAAACTGTTGAAATGCTCCGTTAAAAACCCTAAATTATCTGAGCATCAATCAAAGAACCAGGTTAAGATAAAAAAAAACAACTCGAATCAGCTCTGGCAACATAACGTAAAAATATTTATTATTCCATCGTTTTCTATCTCCGATGTCAGAACAGCCGAAACACGATAAACTGCTTCCACGTGACTTTGACAATTCAAGGGGTTAATCAATTCAGTTGATCGTAAAACTTTAAGTGCGCGAATATAGACAAGTCACAGAAATGTGGGTTTGAACCAAGCTTTGAAGCAGTCGGATCACTTTAATTGATGAAAGGGGTACTAGTAGTGTTTGAAAACTTTAGCAATGTACTTATGTACCATGTCTGAATGCCTAAATAAGTTATGATTTCTCTTTCTCCGTTCGTTTATTTTGTACACCTCCACGTACTTGTAAAAATTTTACCCCAAAAATATCAGGCTTGTGTGATATAGGTGTGAAACAAAAATGGATAATAAGTGCATGATGTGTCGTGGTGGGATGATAGCAATTTTAATGAAACTGTAGGAGTCCGATGGTGGTTCGTCGTGGAATCCATACTAAGCCGAAAGAGACATTCAATTACTGAATATATTATGCGGACGTGCGCAACCGGCTGACTACCGCGTCAGTATTTTCAAAGCGTAGAGAAAAAAAAACACGTTGATTAAAGCTAAACATATTTAAAAATATATATATATATATTCTGCTTCATCAATTTAAGATTATCCACATATTTGAAGAAACTGACTAGCACTAAGCCAATCACATGCAAAATCTTTTAATATTCCAGATTGTAAAATCTCTTATGGACAAAGTAGTTTTAAATACAATGCTATTAAGTTATTCAATTCCCTATCTAGTTCCTTTAAAATTTAGATCATAGATCACCTCCAATAAACCTGTCAGTTTGTAAATTCATTTATATCTAATAAGAAAACTTTTTTTTTTAAATTGTAATATATTAATCTATTTCTCATCTAAATTTATATATAAATTTATTCATCTATGAATTGCCATCTCATCACAGTCATTTCACACATACGAGTAGCGAGATGGGCAATAAGTCAGCCGATAACAAATGTAATAAATAAATAAGTAAATTGTATTTATTGACTGAATTGCAGGAATTGAATAACAAGACTAGATATATACGCTAAATTATAAGAAATTTCGTGATGCTTTTTATATTGTAAAAGTATTGTCCCCTCTATCGAAAAGTCGTTATCTGTTGAACTCTACAGTTGCGTCAGCTATCTTGGAGATTTCTTGAATTCAGTGCAGGGTACTCGTAAGTGTGTCGGATCCAGTCTATTGAACTCAGCATAAAGTTGTCTATTATTTTCAGGTTTCAGCGACCCCTACTGCATGCTCGGCATACAGCCCATGGCGCCGCCGCCGCCCAGCCCTCAGCCACCCAGCCCGCGCCTCAGCGACCCGGGGCCCGACGAGCTGGGCGGCGGGGGACCGCACGACAAGCTGCGCAAGCACCACTCCTTCAGGCTCAGCTTCAAGCGGCGCGACGGGGGCTCTCGCAGGGAGCACCGCGACAGCACGGCCGGGCAGCTGCCCGCCAAGTTCATCCGGGCCACTTCGGTCAAGCCGCACACGCTTAGTCCCAAGTGGAACGAGAAGTTCAGATTGTAAGTAGATTTTACATGTATTACATACTCATATAATGTCCCTTTATCTGTTTCCTTATGGCACATCTGTGCTGAGCCAAATGACTCCAGATGCCGTCGTCTGTTCACTATACGAATAAGAAGAACTAACCAACTAACCATCACATCGCTTCCCCGGGAGGTAGGTAGAGAGGATGAATCACTCAACTCTGTTCCCTTTCTTAAACAAACTTTTTTTTTATACAAAAATTATATAGAATTAAGCAAAATGTATACATGGATAAAGGTTGCATCGGGGATAAGCTGCAATATAAGTGTGAAACAGGGATTAATGAATTACAGGTTTTACAAACAAGGTAATTGTATTAGACGTAATGGCATATAAACGAACTGTATGGGGCGGCTGATCCCGATCTGCGGAGAGGGCTGGGAGGGGAGAAAGCACGACCTGTTCCATCTGCAAGGAGAAACGGTACTAACGACAAGACCCTTATTTACGACTTTTGTAATTCTGCGGGCCTTGTCCGTATGACTTTGCTTGGTCTGGATCCAGTGCGAGTCAGTAGTCCGATGAAAGTCCAGGGTAAAGCGGTGGTCAGAAGAAAAGAAGGCGAGTAGATGAGAAGTCGAGCGGACAGTGGAGAAAGAAGGCATCTTGTCAGGCGGGCGATTGAAGGCTAAGTAGTGCGAACTGGTTTTCGCAGGCGACGCGCGGACCTATTGCGCCCTGTGGATGCCCGACAAGCCTGTCTCTTTCCCACCCCCGTACTGCTCTGACGCTTTATTCAAGTCATTCCTTTTTTATGAGAATAAGCTCCTCACAAACCGCCCAGCATACTTTAGCAAAGAGATCGGGAATCGGGTGCATTCGCGAACAGTCAAACAATATTTATTTTCCATACGATCCGATTCCCGTACAAATTAGAACATAATATCAATCTTTACAATTAAAAAACTAGACACAATATTATTAATAAAAAAGGCGGCAAGACGTCCGACACAGTAATCAACAAGGTATTTAACTTTAATTCTATAACATCCACCAAAAATTATACGAGGAAACAAAACTGTTAACAGTAATAAAACTATACGAGTATAATATAATATGTCTCCTAATATATAAAATAAATAATAAACTCATACATACAAACACAAAATTCATTAAAACTTCACAAGTACGCAAACACTCCACACGACAATATGATAATATATATTTAAACACCATACATACACAATATGGAAAGCAATCCATTAGCTACGAAAGGGGCGCAATTTATATAATTGCCTGCCAGACGAAATTAAAAAAGAAAAAATTTAGTTATATTTAAAAAGAATTTTTTTCAGCTAAAATTAAATTATGTAATGAAGAGTTTTATCCGCTGTGTACATTTGTTACTTCATTTCATTACTATGCTCCCTGTTTCGACACGTCCGTTTTTTATTCGATCCAAATAAAAATCAAAAATTAATTTAATAATACAAAATAATAGCATCCTGTAAATCACCTTTGTTAACCATGTTTCATAGTCATTTCGACTCCGTCCTCCTCCCTCGAAATCACCACTTCCAGTTCAACTACCCTCACCTAATAATGTCTAATTATTTCTCTATTCGTTAGTTTTAAAAACGCTAGTGAATGACACGGATGTGTCGAAACCGGTAACCCAGCAATAAAATTAAGTAACACATGTGTACATAGTAGATAAAGCTCTTCATCACAAAATGTCTAAAAATTGTTACATAGTTAATGCCCAAGAAATACATAAAATTAAATTTTAAAAATATTTTTAGAGATTGTAAAATATTTATTAATTTATTTAGATAATCATTATAGTTAAGTAAGTGAAAATGTAATTTTTTTTATTATAGAAATTTAAAAAAATAAATAAAAGAAGCATTATAGACCAGTCAACATTAGTTTCGGACTAGGCAGATGCCTGTTCTAAGAAACTAACCATTCCGTAGTATGTTATGCCATATTTGAGTTATCAAACTGTTATAATTTGTTTGTAAATTAGTACATATTATGTAATAATATCAGAAATCTCATTTCTACAACATTCAGTCTAATCCCCTTCTATAATTCCTTCAAAAGATTGGTATTCACTTTGTGGCGTCATTATTAATAAATGAATTAAAAAACATAATTTGTATTCACCACTTTACTAATATACACATTACATGTTTCGAAAGCGATGCTTTCTTCATAATTTTATTAGACAAATTTGAAATTTTAGAAATGAGAAAAAGCGTTAATAGTGATTGAAATTTAATAAATAATGAAATAACTTTTAAAAATAGCTATGTGTTGAATTTATTTTCATATCGATATTAATAATAATTTCTTTTTTTTTAAATTTCGAATGTAAATTTGTTATTCAGTTTTTATAATCTTTTTTTTATTAATTGCTTACCTGCTTTAATCAATTTTTGTTTATGTTTATAATTTGTCTATTCTTACATTAATGTGTTCTATTTTTTATCGTTTGTCTATACTTGACATTATTATTTTTAGTATTTTATATATTCCATCGCTTTCGAAAAATGTAGATAGATCTCTGTGTATATTAATAAAGTGTTGAATGCAAATTTTTTAATTCATTTATTAATCTCATTCTATCTATGACAGTTCTATGCCTCACTGACACACATCATTGTGAACTGCGAGCGTTGTTTTTTGGATATTTTTATTTATTACAAAAGTTTGTCTGATTAGATTTACTGTAAAATTGAAATTATTTCCGTTATAAATGTTCATGTATGTTTTTTATTAATATTTTACAATAATAAAGTAGTATTTTTCTCGTACAATAATTCAACTCTTCCGATTCCTTGAATATTCAAGTACAGCATAGTGAGTAGTCATATCTTAGTGGTCGAACTAATTTTGAAGTATGAACCTAAATATTTAAATATTAACTATTTGCTGCATCCTCTTCGGGCTGCATCCTTGAGTTTCGTCGTCGGCTCATAAAGCTAAATGATACGTAACTCAATCTTGTCAATGTAATATTGAACATTATCTTTTTTAAGTACTCAATTTTAAACGCATTTTTTTTCCTCATAGCACCATCAAACACATATACATAATCTTTTTATATTTAATTATTATACTCTTTTCTAGATGTACTATATTACTATACTTTGTCAATACTAGCTTTTTTCCCTTCTATTTTTGGGCACTGCCCCACCTACCATCTAAATCTCCATATGAAAAATCGAAATTTTGAAAAAAAATATATATTATTTTCGCCTTCAACAACATCAATAACGTCGTATTTTTCAATCTTAGCACTATAGCTCACTCAAAAGTCACGAACCGTCACTGCTCAAAATGATACATGAAACCGAAAAAGACACAGAAAAGAAAAAGATAACGGCAGCAGCTGGGACACGAACCCAGGACCTCATGGTCTATCCTGAACCTTGCTGCTACGGTTAACTTTTTCTAACAACCTATATTTTTAATATCCATTTTATGCAGTTGGCACTTCCGACAAATGTCATATAACACTAACAACATTAAAGATGGCGTAAATTCTCCTTCAATGTTTACGTGTTTTTATATAAAGAGAGTAAAAAATGAAGTGCATTATTATTTAATTGAATTAAAAACCACTTTATTAATATATACATATCATATCAACATGTTTTGAAAGCGATGCTTTCGTCATCATGAATACATAGAATACCAAAAAATAATAATGTCAAGTATAGACAAATGATAAACATAGAACACAATAATGTAAAAATAGACAAATTATAAATATAAACAGGAATTAATCTAAAATGAATATCATTATTTTGTATTTTTGTAATTGAGTACAAACTGAAAATATTTTCTTAACTTTCTACAGACCCTTTCCAAACATTGAAGAAAGAAAATCTACCTCTTCTACCTTTTAGATACCTGAAAAATGCCATCGGTTTTGCCGATACCGTTATACACTCAACTAAGGCACGTTTTGTAAAAATAATGTATTTGATTTGCACTGCGGCGTCCGCACCTACCCTATCCCAACTAAAACGTACGTGGCTTTGACCAGAAATAACTTTTCCTTACAAAGGCCCTAAATAAGGTATGTAGTCTTTGAACGGAACGGACCTTAAATTCTAATATAATTCAACCTTACTAGATCCTGTTTACATTCCAGGTTTTTTTCACTCTTTATTCGGGACTGTTTTGGTGAAAATATTATATATTTTACAGAATACAAAACCGATAGCTTGGAAAAAACGTAAGCATCTTTTTATTTGAAATCTACGTTATATTTTATTAAATCTTTACCTGTAGCAAACACTTTGTGGGAATACATAATTATAAAAAATAAAATAACTTTGTTTTAATTCCACTTTATTATTTTTTCATCCAACCGGTTTCGATTCAACCTGAACCTTCCTCAGAAGTGAATAAAAATATATTAAACATAATACAGAAATACATGGTATTTAATAAAAAAATAGAAGAGAGAGACAGAACATCAACTTAGGTGGGGGGTAAGGAAGGGAGAGCTTGAGGGGGAGGGGTGAAAGTGGGCGGAGGTAATGGAAATATTTTAAAAATGGGGGTGTTAGACAAATCTAGTTGTTTATTAAGTAGATTGGTTTTATTGATTTTTAATGACTTTTTTATTTCAAGGGCTTCAAGATTATTAAGGCGTAGACCTATCCCATTTCTATGTAATACATCTATCCCGGAAGATTTATTAAATGAGTGATTATTATCGATAAGGTGGGTGGCGAATTCTGAAAATTCGACACTGTTTAGACATCTCAAGTGTTCGACCACCCTTATTTGAATGTTTCTAGCCGTTTTCCCGATGTAAAAGGCTGGACAATATTTTATTGTATCAGGCATCAAAAAATTTGCCGGTATTTATTTATCTTCTTCAAAAAGAATTATCAAATAAACTGTCGTACCTTATTACGAGCTTAAACGTGATAGTAAAAAAAATTATAATTTAAAATTACTTTGTAATCATCACTTTATTAGTATATACACATCAACATGTTTCTAAATCGAATCTTTCTTCGTTAGGAATATACAGAATATATAATTTTAAAAAATATAAACATTCACATACCATCAAGGCCAACCCGACAAACTGTTTTTTTTTTATTATTTGCCCGCATGCAGGACCAATCTTAGGATAAATTCTCCAATTCCCCGTATTTGTGCGCAATAAAATGCACAATTTCACAATATCGACATTCTTCACAATACCCTTTCAAAATATAATAATACGTACGATCATAAATTGATGCACGAGTATAAAATGTATCGAGAGCATCTCCTGTCCCGATCCTATCTTCCACTTCCTCTCCCCATTCCTTCTTGTTTTGTTTTTTTTTTCTAATAAAATATCTGTGCTTAACCACTGGTAGCATAAGAAACTTTGTTGGCTTACATTTTGTTAAACTTTCTTTTTATATAAATCTGTATTAAAAGCTGTTTGTTTCTTACAAACAAATATATAATACAACCGGTGTACAATTGGATTAATTTGAATATTTTGAAACTAGAAAGAGTATTAATAGCCAATTAAATATATAAATGATTAATTGATAAACTAAAGTTCTTAAAAACTTAAGACAAGATTTTTGTGCATATCGCAAAGGGTAACAATTATTTTTATAAACAATAATTATTAGCCTGAAACACTCATCCAAATTGAAAAAACCTTTTCGAGAAAAGATAAATGTCGCCAAAAAAAAAATGTTTGGGTTTGAGATAAGCCGACGTAGCTCAATGGTAGAGCATCTGACCGGCAATCAGAAGGGTGCAGGTTCGAGTCCTGTCGGCGACATTTATCTTTGCTCGGAAAGGTTTTTTT